>CM055818.1:16433863-16488152 GCA_029582265.1 Zoroaster sp. YZ-2022
ATGCTGCATTCACAAAAGTATGACTACCTACAACGGGTGTATCATCAATGTCAGGCTTAACCTTCAGTACAAATGATGTTTCTTGAATGATGTCATCATAGAAATGTGACTACAATGGATGATTCAGTGTCAGCATTCCTTCAGTACACATGATGTTTACTGTTTCATCTTAGAATGCCACTATACAATGGACGAGATTCAATATTAACACTCTTCAGGCATGTCAGGACTAATGATGTTTCATGGAAGATGTTGTCATCATCAGTACAATGTGAACAGATGTTATTTCTCCATTGCTTAAAGTTAGTACAGTATATCTAAATATGAGCAGTTATTTGTAATAGAAGCAATATTTGATGTGCAATGTGCTTGTAAGAGTTTGCCCTTGAATGCCCGTAATTACAAAGACATAATTACAAATGTACATGTAAGTAATTTATACAAACCTTCAAAATTCAGAAGTAATTTTAGGAGGAAATTGACTAAAAATAAACCTTCAATAAATAATATCAAAAATTCAACTGGCAATGGAACAAATTATGTCTGTGTCACCTGTAAGAAAAATATAGGATTAATTTCTTCAAGCATTTCTTGTATAAATTGTTCACAGCACTTTCATACTGATTGTATTAATAGTCTAAATGACCAAAATAATTACAAGTGGTGGTGTAATTCATGTTTCTTTAAACTATCGTATAATGAGTTACCATTTTGCAGATAAACTGATAGATTATGATTGTAGTCTTAGCAAAGGTTTAAAAATAGCGCATGTTAACATACAAAGTCTTCGAAATAAGATTGATCATATAAATATTTTCTTACATAATAATGATATTAACATACTTTGCATAACTGAAAGTTGGCTTACAGATGACATTGATAATAATGAATTAGCTATACCTGGTTACAGCATCTGTCGTAAAGATAGAGATAACTTAGACCGACAACATGGGGGCATTATAAATTATATCAAAGATGGAATTAATTATATAGATAAAACTAATATTTCAACTGATAATACCCTTGAAGTCCTGTTAGTTGAAATTGTATTACCTAGTACCAAACCTTTGCTCTTATCTACTGTATATAGAGTTCCTGATGCTAATACTGATTACCTAAATAATATTGATAACTTATTTCAAACCTGTCTTTCTATTTATAACAGAAATAATTATTGTTGGAGATTTTAATTTAGATATCTCAAAAGCCAGTAATTCTAAAAAGATCAGTGATTTTGCCAAAAGCTGTAGTTTACAGCAATTAATACATGATTACACAAGGATTACCGATAAAACAAAAACTATTATAGATCTTGTTTTTGTTTCTCGTTCTGAAACAATTACTGAATCGGGTGTACATAGTCTTGGTTTGAGTGACCATTCTCTTATTTATTTAGTTAGAAAATATAAACAATTAAAACATCCACCAAGGGTTACTAAATCACGTTCCTATAAGCATTTTAACACCATTGATTTTCTCACTACACTTAACAATAGAAACTGGGGGGAGGTAACCACTAATGTAAATGATGCATGGTTCTGCTGGGTCAACATGTTCAATTATGCATGCAATAAGCATGCACCCATCAAACAAAAGAGGGTCAAAGGTTTCTTACCAGAATGGGCTACCACTGAGTTTCTTCAATTAAGTAAAGATAGGGACTATTATTATGCTAAAGCACACAAAACTAATGATGCACAGGACTGGGCTAAAGCTAAAACATTAAGAAATAAAGTAAACAACATGAACAAATCTCTTAAAAGTAACTTCTTCCAAAATGAAATTAAAAATAATATGAAGGACTCAAACAAATTGTGGAAGTCTATTAAGAAAATAATTCCAAGTAAGCAAAGCAAGATTGGGAATGTAAATATACTTCTGAAGGTTTTACAACCTCTGAAAATTAAGACTACTGCTAACGAATTTAATAATTATTTTACATCAATTGGTATGAATCTCGCAAACAAATTTCAAACTGCTGATCAGAACTGTACACCTATTGTTAATCGTAATTCTATTTATAACATAAACTCTTCTTCTGTAGATTATGATCAATTTAAATTTTGTGAAATATCTTCCAGTTACATTTATAAGCAGATTTGTAAAATGTCAAATAGTAAATCTCCTGGTATTGATTGTATTAGCACCAAATTGTTAAAAACTGCCGCACCTGTCATCTGCGCTTCCCTTGCCTATATTTGTAATTTATCCTTATGTACATCTGTATTTCCTAGTGACTGGAAAGCGGCAAAGGTTACTCCAATTTATAAGTCTGGTGACAAATCAAATGTTGATAATTATCGTCCTATATCTGTGTTAATTATCTATTGTATCTAAAATTATTGAAAGATCTGTTCATGACCAGCTGTACTCTCATTTATTGTGTAATCATATATTAAACGATTGTCAATCAGGTTTTAGAAAACATCACTCAACCACAACCACGCTAATAGATGTTCAGGATTTTATTTTAAATAATACTGATGAGCGTTGTATTACTGCCGCTATATTTCTTGATCTTAAAAAAGCTTTCGATACTGTAAATCATAGACTTCTTATTTATAAACTTAACATGTATGGTGTAAGGGGAGATGAGTTATGCTGGTTCATATCATATCTTAACAACAGAAAACAAGCAGTTAGTATAGGCAGTAGTTTATCTTCATTTCAAAGTATCAATATACACTGAAAATCTCGCTCGGTTAAAATTTCAATAAACACGGTTAAAATATGGGTACCCTACATTTTAACCTTAATTTAACCGTCTTAGTGCACGGTTAAATCGCCTTTAAAAAATTCCTTTGTATTGTCTCGGTTAAAGTGTGGTTAAAACTCGGTACCTGTTCTGAGATCTGCTGAGGGCTTGCTCATTAACTCTGTGGTGAGTTAATCCATTGTTGACAGAGATAATCCCAATACAAAAGCCTCCGCTTGCCTGAGACATAACGGTCAATGTTTGTTCAACCATGCGCGAAAGAGTATCGTCCATGTTGTGCCCATAGCGCAGCCTGCAGTCCGTACGAACTTCGGCTGAATTTCGAAATTGGGGTAGGCGGCCGCGCGCCAGTCAGGAATGTGCCTAAAATTACGGGCCAACGTTAGTCTAGTCATGGTCTAGTCTGTTACGTTGTAATTGTTTGCCGGCGGCCGGCCATTTTTAGCGCCAAAAAAGAAGAAAAAAGTCCGTCCCCCGTTTAGGATTGACGTCATGTCAGCACTGACAACTTTGTCTCTGATCTGCAACTGGTACGTGAATATTTGTGTGTGTGTAAGTAAAATAAACCCTTTCACGGTATATGCGCCATGTTTTTGTCGGGGCAAAATTGTTTATTTCGAACATTCGTTGCCGTCATGCGATCGACCCATCAGCGCTCGAACTTCCCGCCCGCACGGAAGTTAATTCGAGCGCTGGGTACCGGGTATACGGGTCCGGTCGCAGACGGCAACGAGCGTTCGAAATAAACAAATTTGCCCCGTCGCGTCGAACATGTCATGTCCGCAAAACCCTTTTTTGATTCGCGGGTTTTAATTAACTCAATTTCGCTGGCCAAAATCGCGATTCACAGTAGATACTATCTGAAGATCAGGATCGGCTTGGGGGTTTTAAATTTTTGGCTAGTTGGCTTACCGCCGGGAAAAACCGCGGTTTGCAGTTTTACTGTGAATTTAAAAAAAATTATAATAATAATTAGAAAGTCATTATATAACATGTTACTGATGTTCTTTCACCGTATAATCAGAGAGCAATACAAATCTGCTATTTGTATCTACTATAATTATTTATTCCACTAATTGAAATTAACACATTTTAATTGAAAATATTAATTTATTTTAACAGAACAAGGAAAGGCTGGAAGGGCTATGTCATTGGACAAGTCAAGGCAACAAGGGAATTCCAGCCGCAGGAAGGGAAAAGGCGCCGTAGTCAACTCAAGATATTTGTAGTGTTCCTGGTGCCAGTTTTATGTGATTATTTATTGTATTAAACTTTCATATTTATTTTGTTTATTTCACAAAGTTAATATATACAATACTTAAAGCCTATGACCCTATTTATACTACTCTTAACATCGTCGTTTTATATTTTACTTAGTCAACTTGTTTTAATTCGTTTTCTATTTATGTTGGCCTACACAGTTTTATATGCAATTTTTTGTAATTAAATTTTTTTAAGTAAGACTTGTGGTGACATTTGAGTAGTAATTAGTTCTGAAAAGAACTGGGGGTACAACTCTACGTTTCGATCAGTATGCTCTGATCGTCCTCAGGACGATCAGAGCATACGGATCGAAACGTTGAGTTGTACCTCCAGTTCTTTTCAGAACTAATTACTACTCAATTGAGCATTTCACATGGTGTCACCGCAATTTGTCTTACTTATCCTCCTCACCATGCCAAGCTACGAGTTTTACTTAACTTTTTTTTTATTGTAATTTAATTTAACTCATTCACTTGATTATTTTGTTCGACTTGACGAAATAAAATTATGAGGAATTTTAGATTGTGTTTCTTGTCCTTTTTGTAATGAGTATTTAAGTACATTATACATTGCACATGAAATTTTTCAATATAAAAACACATAAACAAACCGCCAAAAAAGGATGGGAATGATTGTCACCTCGTTCCTTTTAACTTAGGGACAATACGTATGTTATCACGGGACAGACCAAAATAACTCACTAAGACACCAACGAACCTTAAATTCAAGAGTATTATTATTCAAAATTATAAAAATTAAGATTTACAATATTTACAATTAATCAAATGACATGAATGGTGAGGTCGCTTTCCTCAATGAATTAACTTAAATTTATATAAACTCAATTTAAGCTCAAACTTCTGCTTAGTACACTGATTGAAAGCGTAAGGACATATTAATTTGATAAAACTGAAATTAAATCAACAATTAATACAACAATTATGATATAGCAAGTTTGATAGAAAACGTAATCCAACTTATGAAATGGCCCAAGCAAATAAACTCAACCACATGGATTAATAACTTTTCAATCTAAATCAATTTTAGTCAATCAACTCAATTAAAGAAAATCAACTCTCAAACGAAAACATCTTCAACTATCCATTTATGGGGGGGGGGGGGGGGGGGGTGAGAAAAAAGAAATTAACTATGTACAAAAAGAAAACTTCAACGAATAAATTTAAAAATGGAATACTCTGACATTTCTCGAAGGGAGGTAGTTTGGGGGGCTTTTATGGGGGCATTTATGGGGGCTTGTCCGAGAAATGAAAAAAAAATTAAATCGTATGTTCTCACAAGGCAAATCATAGTTAACTCTTGCTTAATCTGCTTATTAGTTATTAATGCATGTATTCGATTGTACATCTTGTTTTCACTTCTGTATAAGGTAACATGGCGTCAGACTGATTGCTGCTGTGAAGCTTGGTCAATCCCGTCCCAATGCATCACAGTATAGTCAATAGTACCTGCATCCTTTTACTTGCCTGGTTGGTTGGTGTTGGTAAGAATCCAAGTATGGAAGGTCAGATGAAAGAGTTGCGATTACTGGGTGAGAGTAGTGGATTGTGTGGTAGGGAACTGTTGGAATTCGTCCAAGCAGAACGCGATAACTTACAAAAGATAAGTAGAGACGAACGCGCTGAGAACTTAGCTCTCAAGAAACAAGAGAAAGAAAATCTAGAAACCCAAATTATTCTTGAGAAACTGAAACATGAGAAGGTTAGTGTAGAGGAAACGGCACAAAATGCCACAGGTACAAAACTTAAAGCTCGTGCACCCAAACTACCTCCCTTCGACGACACACACGATGACTTAGATGCTTACCTGCAACGTTTCGAAAGATACGCAACTAGTCAAACGTGGAAAGAAAGCGAATGGGCAACCAATTTAAGCGCTCTCCTTAAAGGTAAAGCCTTAGACGTATACTCGCGTTTAAGTTTTGAAGATTCGGCAGACTACGCTAAGCTTAAGGAAGCACTGTTGAAAAGGTTCCATTTGAATGAGCACGGTTTCATGTTAAAGTTTAGATCAGCTAGACCAGAGAAAGATGAAAGTGCGCCACAATTTGCAGTTCGTTTAGACAACCTTATTACACGCTGGGTAGATATGGCAAAAACTGCAAAAACCTATGATGCACTAAAGGACTTGCTTCTGCGGGAGCAATTTCTTAACTGTTGCAGCGAACCATTAGCACTTTTTCTCAAGGAACGCAAACCTACAGAAGTATCAGAAATGGCACATTTTGCAGAGCAGTACGCAGACGCACATGGCGGCTTTGGCTCACTTCCTACTGTTAGGAAACCCCCGCATGCACAGTACTCTAACAAGCAACCTACTAACCATAGATATGCAAGTGTAACTGAGCATAGGCACGCAAGCGCAGCCACGTCGCACAACTCGCAAAATTTAAGCGCCCAGAAGCCAAACTACAATCAAGGTATTAGCTCAAGCAGAGATAGATTTCAGCGCTCTTGCTTCATATGTGGTAAGATAGGACATCTTGCACGAGATTGCCGTAGTAAGCCTAGAGACGCTTCCACAATTGCTAGTGTTTTAGCATCTGCAATCACTGGATTACTTGGTCAAGAACATGATACAGAAAGTAGTTTCCCACATCGCTCTCCAGCTACAGAAAGTAGTCCTGATAAGAGACCAGAGACTATAGCTCATTTGTTAACTATGCCTGATCTTGCACCTCTCGAGAAATGTTGCACTCAAGATGGCTTTGCGACTCTGAAATGTGGACACGCATTACCAGTTATGACCGCCGCATGCAAGAATCCAGAATTCCCATCCGGCATGCCTGTTACAGATGGCCTAGTAAATGATATCAAGTGCAAAGTACTACGTGACAGCGGCTGCAGTAGTGTAGTAATTAGACGCGATCTAGTTCCCAATGCACAACTCACGGGCGAAGAAAAATCTTGCATACTCGTAGACGGAACAATCCGCGTAGCGCCCGTCGCTAGAGTAAAATTAGACACGCCGTACTTTGTCGGTTGGACCAATGCGCTTTGTATGAGTAGTCCGGTATATGATGTAATACTAGGCAACCTCAAGGGCGTCAAGCCACCGAACGTTCCTGATCCGTATTGGCAGCAAACTCGTCTAGTTAAACCAGTATTGAGCGAAGCACACGCTGATGCGCGCGAAGTAGAAGCTCATGCAGTAGTGACTAGAGCACAGAAACTAGCCGAAGATAGACCTCTTAGGAAATTAAAGGTTCCTGATAGAATTCCCGATGTCTCAAAGACTGAAATTCAGAAAGAACAAGTTAATGATCCGTCATTGGCACGCTCGCGAGAACTCGCAGCGAATAACGATGAGAAATGCAACAAATATGGCTCATATTCCAAATTCTTTTGGCTGGACAATTTGTTATATCGAGAGTACAGATCTCCCACATTTCACTATGGTGATTCATGCCAACAATTAGTGGTGCCATCAAAATTCCGCTCCTATATCCTGAAATTAGCTCACGAGACCATCCTTGGTGGACATCAAGGACCCCGCAAGACATCTGAAAAAGTGATGAGTGAATTTTTCTGGCCTGGTTGTCAAGCTGATATAACCAGATACTGTAGATCATGCGACATCTGCCAAAGAACGCTCCCAAAAGGCAAAGTAGGGAAAGTCCCTTTAGGTGATATGCCTGTTATCGATACTCCGTTCCAACGCGTAGCGATAGATATTGTAGGACCAATATATCCAAAGACGGAAAAGGGCAATCGATTTATTTTGACCCTTGTCGATTATGCCACTCGATACCCGGAAGCTATCGCACTTCCTAGTATAGAAACCACGAGAGTTGCCGAAGCTATGGTTGACATATTTTCCCGCGTAGGAATACCTAACGAAATATTAACAGATCAAGGCTCACAATTCACCTCCGCACTTATGAAAGAGATAAGTAGACTTCTCTCCATTCGCCAGTTAACTACAACACCGTATCATCCATCTTGTAACGGCCTCGTAGAAAGATTCAATGGCACGCTTAAACTCATGTTGAAACGCTTATGCGCCGAGAAACCGCGAGATTGGGACCGCTATATATCACCATTGCTTTTCGCGTACCGCGAAACACCTCAGTCTAGCTTGAAGTTCGCTCCGTTCGAATTACTCTATGGTAGAACCGTTCGTGGTCCAATGTCGATCGTAAAGGAACTTTGGACAGATAAGGTACCCAACTCAGAAATTAAGACTACATACCAGTACGTCCTCGATTTGCGCGAACGCTTAGAGAAAACATGCGAAATTGCACAAGAGCACTTGCAAAAGTCAGCGGACAAATACAAGCACTACTACAATGCAAAAGCTAGAGTGAGAAACATAAATCCCGGAGATTTAGTGCTGCTACTTCTCCCTACGGATAACAATAAGTTACTCCTTCAATGGAAAGGCCCCTTTCCAGTACTAGCTAAAATTGGATCTGTAGATTATCGTATTGATCTTGGAGAAAACAGAACGAAGACATTCCATGCGAATCTACTCAAAAAGTACATAAAAAGATCTGATTCTGAACCCCAAAAGCATGACGATGAAACAGCTAAACCTAAGACAATGAATGTACTTGACTGCGTCTGTGTAGGGATAATTGAATGCGAACCTGAACATAAAATGCATGAGCCAGCTGCAGAAACCAAAGTAGACAATGAAGACGTAATAACGCTGCCATCTTTGAAGGCGAAAGAAACAGTAGATGACGTGCAAATAAGTGTCGACCTCCATGAAGACCAAATCAAGCAAGCGAAACGACTCCTTGGAAACTTTCGAGAAGTCATGACCGATCTGCCTGGTCAAACCAGCCTAGCACAGCACGACATAAAAATCTCCTCGACCGAACCTATAAGAAGTAAACCGTACCCGCTACCGTACGCTCTACGCGATACTGTCAATAAGGAAATAGATGATATGCTACACATGGGCATCATAGAAAGATCCGATTCACCATACGCTTCGCCTATTGTACTGATTAAGAAACGCGATGGTAGTAATCGATTTTGCGTAGATTTTAGGAAACTGAATAAAGTCACGGTGTTCGATGCTGAGCCGATACCAAGTCAAGAGCAAATTTTTGCAAAACTAGCCAATGACCACTTTTTCACAAAACTTGATTTGAGCAAAGGCTATTGGCAAATTCCAGTTAAACCAGAAGCTAGAGACAAAACTGCTTTTGTTTCCCCAAATGGACTTTACCAGTTCAGAATGATGCCGTTCGGCCTTGTGAACGCGCCCGCCACATTTAGTAGAATGATGCGAACATTGTTAAATGGCCTAAGTCACGTTGACAACTACATCGACGATATTCTCGTTCACACTGAAACATGGGTAACACACATGAACGTACTAACAGAACTGCTGCAAAAACTTAAAGATGCAAATCTGACAGCCAAACCAAGCAAATGCGTGATAGGAATGCATATGGTTGAATACCTAGGTCACATTGTAGGTCAAGGACAACTCGCGCCGCAGCCAGATAAAATGTTGAAAATTCAGAGTAGTCCAGTTCCTAAGACAAAGAAACAACTTCGCTCATTTTTAGGACTGACCGGATACTATAGGAAATTTATCCCTCACTATGCCACACTAGCCACACCATTAACATCAAAAACGAAATCTAAAGAACCGAACAAAGTCATATTCAACGAACAAGAGCAAGTCGCATTTGACACGTTGAAAACTAGTCTAGATTGTAAACCCATTCTCCATCTGCCGGACTGTGATCGCCAATTTATTTTGCGCACAGATGCCTCAGATACTGGTGTAGGAGCTGTACTCCTCCAAGAACACGGTCATGAAGTTTTTCCCGTCGCTTATGCAAGCAGAAAGTTGCTAGATAGAGAACGAGCGTATTCCATAATGGAAAAAGAATGTCTTGCCCTTGTGTGGGGAATTAACAAGTACCAGTGTTATCTATACGGCAAGCAGTTTGTTCTCGAAACCGACCATCAACCCTTGATGTACATGCAAAAAAACAAAGTTGTAAATCCTAGAATCATGCGCTGGGCGCTCTCGCTACAACCCTATCGGTTTAAAATTGATGCAATAAAGGGTGTAGATAACATCGGTGCAGACTATCTAAGTCGAAACGTGTAGATAATCAGAAAGTTTTGTCGGAAGAAAATGAAGCATTTTCTTTTTTTGAAGGGAGTGAAATGTCAGAGTATTCCATTTTTAAATTTATTCGTTGAAGTTTTCTTTTTGTACATAGTTAATTTCTTGTTTCTCACCCCCCCCCCCCATAAATGGATCATGCCAACTTGCACTTTCACAATAACCCGAAGATGTCTTTAGAAAGTGTGGTCTGATCTTTGGTACACCCAATGTACACCCCTATTTCCTTTGTCAAAAAGCACCTCATAGCAAGATGCAACCCCAACCTTTGGTCATGGTAATTTAGCAATTGTACTATTTCAGTAGCCTTTTTGTTGGTAGCCAAATTCTATTGTATTTCTTCATTGGGTACCAGATAGTCCAATCCACTTAGGTTCTTGCAAGTTAGTTAAGTTTGTTTTGTGTGAGAGTTGTGAGGACAGAATCATTCTGAGATTCAGAGAGACAGGACGCGTGTTTGTCCGTTGTTTGAATTTGTGTGTGGAGTTGCCACCCAACCAACAGGCGAGTGGATACAGCCCTCGTAGGTACTGGGCTGGTCAACTCAAAGTTTGGCCGAGAGCCAACAATACCCATCCAGTTTTTGACCAGACTTCACAAGAGGCAACGGCCTGAAGCTCTATATACGCGGTGAAATTACCGTAAGTACAGTATTGTCGCATATTTTGTTATTTTACTGAACTGAAAGTTATTCTAAAAATAATGTCATTGAAACCTGGAGTTTTCACTTTAAAATATTTGATTAGGCTATTGCCGTTATCATAGTGTCGAATGATTTGTGTATTAATTAATCACTGCTGCGATTAATGGCTGGAATATTATGTTGAAACAAAAATGTTGGTTGAGTTTTGGAAATTCTTTAATTTTAGATGACCAGTTACCCCCGGGAACACAACCCCATTAAAGACAAAAATCCTGACCCGTGAGGCCGAGTCCAGATGTGACGGCAGGGACCAGTAGGGTCAAGACAAGGCGACAGAGTCGTCCAGATCACGTCGATCATCCGCCCGCCTAATCTTGTTGTGGGGAAGTTGAAGATGTTTTCGTTTGAGAGTTGATTTTCTTTAATTGAGTTGATTGACTAAAATTGATTTAGATTGAAAAGTTATTAATCCATGTGGTTGAGTTTATTTGCTTGGGCCATTTCATAAGTTTGATTACGTTTTCTATCAAACTTGCTATATCATAATTGTTGTATTAATTGTTGATTTAATTTCAGTTTTATCAAATTAATATGTCCTTACGCTTTCAATCAGTGTACTAAGCAGAAGTTTGAGCTTAAATTGAGTTTATATAAATTTAAGTTAATTCATTGAGGAAAGCGACCTCACCATTCATTTCATTTGATTAATTGTAAATATTGTAAATCTTAATTTTTATAATTTTGAATAATAATACTCTTGAATTTAAGGTTCGTTGGTGTCTTAGTGAGTTATTTTGGTCTGTCCCGTGATAACATACGTATTGTCCCTAAGTTAAAAGGAACGAGGTGACAATGATGTCGTCGTAATAAACCACTGCCGCATAAATGGAGTTAAAATTCTTGGGCTGCCTTGACACAATTCTACAAATGCTAGGCATATGCTAGTGTTCGATTTTTGGGGAATTGCATGTATATGACCGGCTGACACTAAGTGACAGTATAGGGGTGACGATACTGAAATTTTAATCGTACGATATTATTTACCGGTACCCAAGACTCAATCTACATGTTTTCAAATCGAATGGCCCCGGCCCTCACATGGTGCACTGCCTTCGCGCACACTAAAGGATCTGAAAAAATATCCTGTCTCTTCTACACATTTCCCCAATTTGACCAATCGGTCATTATTGGTACGTTCATATACAAAAAAGCCTACTATTCCCACAAAACTCATTGTCAAATGGACAAATTTTGGAAATAGTCAAATACGGATTCACTGTATTTCAATTTGTATGACAAATACATCTTGGAAAACAAAAACAAAAAGTCAACAAAGATGTGGTGTCACTGAATGGGTTTGCACCATCATTATTTACTACGTAATTTTTTTTACACCGCAGCGACGGGTTTTGTACGCATTTCGCCCTTGTGTCAAGACTATGAACCCATTCAGCACGCATGCGCGCGAAGGGAATTTCGACACGCAAAAAAAACCTACCATCAACGGAGAGAGGAATGGCTCCATGAGTTCCACTGCAGAGCGCCATGGTCGACTGCAGCTTGAGTTTTCTATTGTCGCGCGCCTAGGGTTTCGTAGTCTCTCTCAAGACCGGAATTGGCACTTTACTGCACAAAACCCGTCGCTGCGGTGTAAAAGAAAATACCGGCGCTTCGTGGTACATTTCCCCAGGCACCCGATCAGTATTTTTGCCCCAAAATGATTACGCTTGTTTTCAACTTTAAAAACCAAAAGTCATGATATCGCGACAGGAGTTCACATCATGTCTGAAAATTTCAACGTGGTACATGCACAAAATAAATTATTATGGAGAAAATTGGAAATAAAGTAAGAATTATACTCTATGGAGTAGGTGGCAATCCTATTTTCAGTATTTTTGCCCCAAAAATGATTACGCTTGTTTTCAACCTAAAACCAAAAAGTCATGATATCGCGACAGGAGTTCACATCATGTCTGAAAATTTCAACGTGGTACATGCACAAAATAAATTGTTATGGAGAAAATTGAAAAAAATTAAGAATTATACTCTATGGAGTAGGTGGCAATCCTATTTTCAGTATTTTTGCCCCAAAAATGATTACGCTTGTTTTCAACTTAAAAACCAAAAAGTCATGATATCGCGACAGGAGTTCACATCATGTCTGAAAATTTCAACGTGGTACATGCACAAAATAAATTATTATGGAGAAAATTGAAAAAAATTAAGAATTATACTCTATGGAGTAGGTGGCAATCCTATTTTCAGTATTTTTGCCCCAAAAATGATTACGCTTGTTTTCAACCTAAAAACCCAAAAGTCATGATATCGCGACAGGAGTTCACATCATGTCTGAAAATTTCAACGTGGTACATGCACAAAATAAATTGTTATGGAGAAAATTGAAAAAAATTAAGAATTATACTCTATGGAGTACATGTAGGTGGCAATCCTATTTTCAGTATTTTTGCCCCAAAAATGATTACGCTTGTTTTCAACTTAAAAACCAAAAAGTCATGATATCGCGACAGGAGTTCACATCATGTCTGAAAATTTCAACGTGGTACATGCACAAAATCAATTTTTATGCAGACAATTGACCAAAATTTAGAATTATTCTCTTTGGAGTAGGTGGCAATCCTATTTTCAGTATTTTTGCCCCAAAAATGATTACGCTTGTTTTCAACATAAAACCAAAAGTCATGATATCGCGACAGGAGTTCACATCATGTCTGAAAATTTCAACGTGGTACATGCACAAAATAAATTATTATGGAGAAAATTGTAAAAAATTAAGAATTATACTCTATGGAGTAGGTGGCAATCCTATTTTCAGTATTTTTGCCCCAAAAATGATTACGCTTGTTTTCAACTTAAAAACCAAAAAGTCATGATATCGCGACAGGAGTTCACATCATGTCTGAAAATTTCAACGTGGTACATGCACAAAATAAATTATTATGGAGAAAATTGAAAAAATTAAGTAATATACACGATGGATTATGTGGAAATCATATTATCAGTATTTTTGCCCAAAAATGATTACGCTTTGTTTTCAACTTAAAACCAAAAGTCATGATATCGCTGACAGGAGTTCACATCATGTCTGAAAATTTCAACGTGGTACATGCACAAAATAAATTATTATGGAGAAAATTGAAAAAAATTAAGAATTATACTCTATGGAGTAGGTGGCAATCCTATTTTCAGTATTTTTGCCCCAAAAATGATTACGCTTGTTTTCAACCTAAAAACCCAAAAGTCATGATATCGCGACAGGAGTTCACATCATGTCTGAAAATTTCAACGTGGTACATGCACAAAATAAATTATTATGGAGAAAATTGGAAAAAAATTAAGAATTATACTCTATGGAGTACATGTAGGTGGCAATCCTATTTTCAGTATTTTTGCCCAAAAAATGATTACGCTTGTTTTCAACTTAAAAACCAAAAAGTCATGATATCGCGACAGGAGTTCACATCATGTCTGAAAATTTCAACGTGGTACATGCACAAAATAAATTGTTATGGAGAAAATTGAAAAAAATTAAGAATTATACTCTATGGAGTAGGTGGCAATGCTATTTTCAGTATTTTTGCCCAAAAAATGATTACGCTTGTTTTCAACTTAAAACCAAAAGTCATGATATCGCTGACAGGAGTTCACATCATGTCTGAAAATTTCAACGTGGTACATGCACAAAATAAATTATTATGGAGAAAATTGAAAAAATTAAGAATTATACTCTATGGAGTAGGTGGCAATCCTATTTTCAGTATTTTTGCCCCAAAATGATTACGCTTGTTTTCAACTTAAAAACCAAAAGTCATGATATCGCGACAGGAGTTCACATCATGTCTGAAAATTTCAACGTGGTACATGCACAAAATAAATTATTATGGAGAAAATTTAAAAAAATTAAGAATTATACTCTATGGAGTAGGTGGCAATCCTATTTTCAGTATTTTTGCCCAAAAATGATTACGCTTGTTTTCAACTTAAAAACCAAACAGTCATGATATCGCGACAGTTCACATCATGTCTGAAAATTTCAACGTGGTACATGCACAAAATAAATTATTATGGAGAAAATTGAAAAAAATTAAGAATTATACTCTATGGAGTAGGTGGCAATCCTATTTTCAGTATTTTTGCCCCAAAAATGATTACGCTTGTTTTCAACTTAAAAACCAAAAAGTCATGATATCGCGACAGGAGTTCACATCATGTCTGAAAATTTCAACGTGGTACATGCACAAAATAAATTATTATGGAGAAAATTGGAAAAAAATTAAGAATTATACTCTATGGAGTAGGTGGCAATCCTATTTTCAGTATTTTTGCCCCAAAAATGATTACGCTTGTTTTCAACTTAAAACCAAAAGTCATGATATCGCGACAGGAGTTCACATCATGTCTGAAAATTTCAACGTGGTACATGCACAAAATAAATTATTATGGAGAAAATTGAAAAAATTAAGAATTATACTCGATGGAGTAGGTGGCAATCCTATTTTCAGTATTTTTGCCCCAAAATGATTACGCTTGTTTTCAACTTAAAAACCAAAAGTCATGATATCGCGACAGGAGTTCACATCATGTCTGAAAATTTCAACGTGGTACATGCACAAAATAAATTATTATGGAGAAAATTGAAAAATTAAGAATTATACTCTATCGAGTAGGTGGCAGTCCTATTTTCAGTATTTTTGCCCCAAAAATGTGTACGATAGTTTTCGAGTGGTAAACCTAAAAGTCATGATATCGCGACAGGAGTTCACATCATGTCTGAAAATTTCAACGTGGTACATGCACAAAATAAATTGTTATGGAGAAAATTGAAAAAAATTAAGAATTATACTCTATGGAGTAGGTGGCAATCCTATTTTCAGTATTTTTGCCCCAAAAATGATTACGCTTGTTTTCAACTTAAAAACCAAAAAGTCATGATATCGCGACAGGAGTTCACATCATGTCTGAAAATTTCAACGTGGTACATGCACAAAATAAATTATTATGGAGAAAATTGAAAAAAATTAAGAATTATACTCTATGGAGTAGGTGGCAATCCTATTTTCAGTATTTTTTACCCAAAAATGATTACGCTTTGTTTTCAACCTAAAAACCAAAAGTCATGATATCGCGACAGGAGTTCACATCATGTCTGAAAATTTCAACGTGGTACATGCACAAAATAAATTGTTATGGAGAAAATTGGAAAAATTAAGAATTATACTCTATGGAGTAGGTGGCAATCCTATTTTCAGTATTTTTGACCCAAACATGATTACGCTTGTTTTCAACCTAAAACCAAAAAGTCATGATATCGCGACAGGAGTTCACATCATGTCTGAAAATTTCAACGTGGTACATGCACAAAATAAATTGTTATGGAGAAAATTGAAAAAAATTAAGAATTATACTCTATGGAGTAGGTGGCAATCCTATTTTCAGTATTTTTGCCCCAAAAATGATTACGCTTGTTTTCAACCTAAAAACCAAAAAGTCATGATATCGCGACAGGAGTTCACATCATGTCTGAAAATTTCAACGTGGTACATGCACAAAATAAATTGTTATGGAGAAAATTGAAAAAAATTAAGAATTATACTCGATGGAGTAGGTGGCAATCCTATTTTCAGTATTTTTGCCCCAAAAATGATTACGCTTGTTTTCAACCTAAAAACCAAAAAGTCATGATATCGCGACAGGAGTTCATATCATGTCTGAAAATTTCAACGTGGTACATGCACAAAATAAATTGTTATGGAGAAAATTGAAAAAAATTAAGAATTATACTCGATGGAGTAGGTGGCAATCCTATTTTCAGTATTTTTGCCCCAAAAATGATTACGCTTGTTTTCAACCTAAAAACCAAAAAGTCATGATATCGCGACAGGAGTTCACATCATGTCTGAAAATTTCAACGTGGTACATGCACAAAATTAATTGTTATGGAGAAAAAAAGGTACGAAGACTTGCACATCTACGAGTTCGAGTGAATCACGCGCATCGCCAGTGTGCCGACAAGGCAAGCTTTTTAACCGGGCCCAACTCAGGCTGATGGTACAGTGGTCAACTCGTTCATCACACTGGCACCCGACTAATGTCAGTACATGTACAATGTACATGTACAGAGTACATAATTACACATTGTACATTGCAACCGTACTGGCTGGGTGGATGCCGGGTGTTGATCAATATGCTTAACTTCATCCTTCATTCCGTCTACCTCTTTCAGTACTCTCATAGCCTTGGTTTATGCTTGTTTTCAACTTTAAAAAAACCCAAAAAGTCATGATATCGAGGCCTTAATTGTTCACATTTTGTGAGTAACATGATCCAAATCGCTTAACAAATATTTCTATTGCATGACAAGGTATGTGTTCTCGTTCGACCAATAAGAAAACGTTTTACGCGCTATAGGCATTGTACACAGCGCGTAACGAATATTTATATTGGTTATTATGATGACGTATTGTTCTCGTTGGCCAATAGAACAAATTGTTACGCGCTATGCATAGGGCATTGCACACGTGCTAACTCGTACATGTACAGTATACCCTGAGTGCCTTCCAATGACTGGATCAAATTAGCGCGCGCGCTGGATCTTAGGATGAGAATGTAATTCCAGTTGGACGATAATTTGTTTGGTGACAATCAGTATTTTACACGCAAAGATCTAAATTACAGGTACACGTACATCATCTGACCAAAACATTTAAAGAAAAGTAGGATGCATGATATCTATTTATTTATTTACTTATATTCATAGTTACTTTTTAATAATAATAAAGTGCAGGATTTATACCGAAATACCACCACAAATACCGCCGAAATACCCGGTTTTCAAAAATAAAACCGCGGTTTTATAAAATCATCCGTTTTTGAGCCCCAGAGCGGGTCAATTTATCCCGACAGTCGAGGCTTACGTTTACTGGTCCTCATCGTATCCTTGTTCTTCGGCAACGATTATTAAAACAACCCATGATAATTAGGAACCCCGATGGATGAATTGTTATTTTTTTTATTTAAGTCCAATTGTTAGTATCTGTTTGGCCCGCAACATACCTCAGTTCGGTAATCAATGCATTATAATTATTGTCCATTTCCTAATTACACTCTGGAATATGATATATATTATTCTAAACGTATCCCCTTTCCGATGAAAAACAGATTAACAAGTAGGCCTATACCTAAATATACACCTATCACGTACGCCTATCACAGCACGCCAACCCATTCTCCGCTAGCAGCACAGACACCTATTCTCATATGGGCAAGGTCAGTGGTATTCTGAGCAAATTGCGTGCATGTCCCCCGGCCGTTGTATACCACTACCAGTGTTTTTTAGATTGGAAATTTACAGACACTTCGTAAGTGTTTTTAATCTCTTTATCGCCTCTTGTGTGCAAGTTGTACCGGTACGTGTTATACTCGGTTAAACTTGCATCCTCATTATCACATTGAACAAAGGTTTACAGTTATGAATAACAAAGGAAATCCTGGCCGGAAACCACTCGGTTAAAACGCGGTGAGAATGCGGTTGAATAGCCAGCTGAAATCAAAGGGTTAAACATGGGTTAAAACACGGTTAAAAAAACATTTAACCGAGTCTCTTTATATTTTAACCGAGGAGATTTTCACAGTGATAGGTGTTCCCCAGGGGTCTATACTAGGACCCTTGCTTTTTCATATATATGTAAATAGTCTTCCTAGTTCTGTAAATTGTAAAACTGTAATGTATGCTGATGATACTACGTTATTATTCCGTTCATCAGACCCACAGAATCCAGAGTGACCTTAAGAATAACTTTAAAAATATCGGGAAATGGTTCTTAGATAATAAGTTGACATTGAATATCAACAAAACGAAGTTAATGCTTTTTGGTACAAACAAATGTTTGGATAAGTTTAGTAATATTTCCATAACTTACAACAATGATTTAATAGAAAGGGTCGATAATTTTAAATACCTTGGTGTTATTTTTGATAGCCAAATGACATGGCTTAGTCATATTGATAATGTATCATCAAAAGTTTCAAAACGCTGTGGTGTCTTAAACCGTTTAAAGTATTATTTACCAAATTGTACCTTAAAAATGCTTGCTGAAGCAATGATCATACCTAATTTTGACTATTGTAGCCCTGTATGGTCAAATTGCAACATTGCAATGAACTAAAATCTAGACTTCAAAAACAGCAGAACAAATTAGCTAGAATAATCTTATCTGTAGACATTAGAACTCCTGTTAATGACATGATGACTTCCCTTAATTGGCTCAAATTAGATGATAGGTGGACTAACCAAATGCTGATTTTCAAATGTTTAAATGGTACGTCTCCTTATTATTTGTCTGCTAAATTTAAGTTCACCCACTCTGTACATAATTATTCTACGAGAGGTCAGATTTCAAACTCACTCGCTATTCCACATTGTAACTCTAATTCTGGTCAACGCATGTTTATAACTAGATCTTGTCAACTATGGAACAAATTACCACAGAATATTCGCATTAACTATCACACTATGTCAATCAACCAGTTTAAAAATAATACCCTCATTCACTAAAATTGTACTATTAGTAATATTATTTAATATCCAATTATTCAATTGTATTATATCTAGTGTATATATTATCCATATCCACACATACAGTGTATATCTAACCTTGTATTCTGCAATAGTCCTACATGTATGTGTTTGATCTACCGGTACATTCTTTTTAGAAATCATTGTAAATGTATACATGTATCAGGGCCACCTTGGAAAGCAGTGTTACTCACTGAATGGTGCTACCCTGAATAAAGAAAGCTTAAATAAATAAATAAATAAATAAAGATAGTCAACATGTGCTGTAATTACAGTACATGTAAATTGTTATTAGAGTTATTGGTGAGAAAGTCATCCATGCAAAAACCATATTACCCAAATGTTCTAAAAAAAAAACTTCTAATAGCCAATGCTTTACTAGTGTACATGCAAAATCAATTTTAATCTAATGTTGTTATGTTATGATACAAACACTACAAAAACTGACTCATCTGTAACAAACTCTTGATAGCACAGTGCATTGTCAATCCAGGAATCATTTGAAACAAATTGTTAGTGCTTTCATCTTGTCTTTCTCATGATACCATTCTGGTACATGCACACTCTTGTATACGAGCAATAAATGATAACTTATTCTGATTTACAGTACAAATATTGGTTAAATGTTTAATTATCATTTTAATAGCAAAACTAATTTGCTTATTTCAATAGCAAATTTGTTATAGACATTTATTCTAATTACAACGAACCTGTGCTCTCAATATTGACAAATCAGCATGAAATACATGGTTTAGTTTTATGATGATTATGATTATACAGTTCATACCGATACCAATACTTCAGAGAAACATGTCTATCTGAAATGCACTGTATTGGTCCAAGTGTGGAACGAAGCATTTAAAGATGTAGATTTGTTTCATACCTTTCCTTATTGTATAAGTTACCAATATAAAATATAATGTGTCAACTAAAGCCTTTAGCATCATCACATATGGAACACAAAAGTGCTTTATTTTAACTCTGCAGTAATGTATCACCAGCCACAAGTCCACAAAGCACTGTGTGTACAGTACAAACTGTTTATTTTTTCCCAATACAAAAGCACATGTAAACTTTTGAAATGGACATGTCAGCTTTTCATAAACATGTAAGTTTAATATTTTTTCATTCAGCTATAAGGACATCTCCTTTGACATCCAGCCAGACCCTTATTGTGAAGAGATATTTTGAAAGATACAAGTGTTATGGATCATTGCAACCAAGCAGTAAACAAAAGTAAGTTGATATGATTTGTTCTTCTTCTCATGCTCTAAAAGAGCCCATACTTGTATGCATGTACTTTGCAATAGCTTTTTACTTGTTTTCTAGAGTTTGTCACATTGAATGATCTAGATTTCAATACAACAGTGTTTTAGAAAGAGAGTCAAGATGAGCCCTGTAAATCAGGGGTAGTCATTTTGTTAAGAAATCTGCATGTATATAATAAGAGTGAAATCATTTGGCCCTCTCAAACAGTCTCAGTCTTTAAACCTTTTAATTGTCGGTCTTGCAGCTTGGGACGGGTACCTTCATATCGGATAAGGCTCCACCTGTCATGTATTTTGTGCGTGACGGGTGAATCCCGGGCTTTCTGCACTTATTCCATTTTTTTCCTCATGCAGTGGCCGTCATTCCGGACCCGTTTATTGTGCGCTTGCACTCCTCTGTGCTGAGTCAGGTGTTTTGCCATCCCGGACCCATCTGTGTCAAATGTACCAACGACCACACTGCCTCAGCGCCTGCGAACTATAACATGCAACAGCCATTCTTACAATTCGTGCACATCCCGTCAGTGTGTGTTGTGATCTCACGTGTGCA
The DNA here is from genome assembly GCA_029582265.1 of Zoroaster sp. YZ-2022. Classification (NCBI taxonomy): domain Eukaryota; kingdom Metazoa; phylum Echinodermata; class Asteroidea; order Forcipulatida; family Zoroasteridae; genus Zoroaster; species Zoroaster sp. YZ-2022. Next base: position 16,455,011 of record CM055818.1, read on the forward strand.
ATGTACCGTGTGTTGGCTACTTAATGTACAGTACATGTACCGTTCATACAATTCACGGGTACTGTGCAGCGCAAGCCCTTCATTTCTTTTTCTGCACATCACTACTACAATTTTCTTCATGGAGCTGCAACATCACATGTAGCTGTGGCTCTTTCTAAACATTCCCACTCCCCCAACTCTACAATTTACCCATATTTTTTATCACCGCTTTCCCACTCACTGAGTGCCAGAACTTGAGTTTCACCATTGAGCAAGTATGAGTATGGTTTCACACACCCACTCCCTCATATTGCAGTAATTCCCATCTTTTCTTTCACCAAATCACAACACTCATTAGGGAAGCTACTACGATGGAATCTTTTATCAAAACGAAACTTTCAGGGATACAGCAATCTTCAATTCTAAGGACCTATACTCTAAGGGGAGTGCTTACTTTAAAAAACAATTCTGCTATCCACCATGCGCTTGTAACCGTATATCCTGTTGGTTTGTTGGCAGTATACCCGACACTGACAGATACAGAAACAAACACTTTATTTAATTGTAATATCACCACCACCTGATTTCCCCTTTACACCCTCCTCCCTCCTCCTCTACTAACCACGTTTCCTACCGCCCCAAGCTTGATCATCTGGATTGTGTGACTGCTCTTTTAAAGCTTAAAGTGAAAGTAGTCCCTGAGGGATGACACATGCATTTTCAGCAAATGAACACATACTCAGCTCTATATTGAAAATTATAGAAAATTATTGAAAATGTTAGTCATAGTAATCTCTCACCTGATTTTATCCACTTGTACTCCTCATTTTTCTTTCTATACAAAAAGGTCATCCTATAACCATTATAATTGAATAGTGTATGATAACACTATTTTGTTTCCTTTCAGAAAATGTAATTCATCTCTACATGATGTCCTGTTGAAGCCACACAATCAGCACTGGGATACATTATAAGAATTTTAAATATTAATTATTTGGCTTTATGTCCGCTTAAAGCTACAAAATCATCAAGACATACATGTACATGGTCTCTATATGCTGTATTTAGCATAAATTATCATGCTATTTAAGTAAGATGGAAACATGGCTAATGACACATTTAAATGACTTTAGTTTAGGTGGACTAAAGTACAAGAAAGGACAGTAGTCATCTGAATAAAACGCATTAAAACTGAAATGTTCATGAAATTGACCTCGATTTTCTTATCAGCATAGATTATGTAATGTCACATTTGTTGTCACTTTGTGAATTTTGATAAATGTGCTTAGCTGTATTTTTGGGGATCAGTTGTAATCTGTTCAAGGGTTTCATATGTATTTCATAAGAGTTGTTATAAACTTTTCTTTAAAAAAAACAATGATAATTGCTTATGAGGAATGAAAGAACTGAAACAGTGACCTGTCATGTTTTATATGCATATAAAAGTTGGCAAAGCCAAGGCGGTCATCAATTAATCAAAGTTGAGAGAAAATCAAGAATGGCATCTCTGAGAGACCAGATCGACTTTAATCAACACTATCTTAAATGAATTTATAAACATTTTTCATTTACTCAACTCTGTTCTCTTTAAAATATGATTAATAATAATAATAATGTATAGATTTATATAGCGCACGTATCCACCAACTAAGTGGCGCTCAAGGCGCATTATATTATTATCCCTGCTCATAAGGCTCATAAGGCTCATAAATCATTCCTGAAACCATCTCAGCTCCCTGGGGAGTATACAGCTCAATTGCTGCCATTTCTAGCGCATATAGAGCAAACCATCTCTGCCTTCACAGGTACCCATTTAACCCCTGGGTGGAGAGAAGCAATTATGGTTAAGTGTCTTGCTCAAGGACACAGGTGTCACGGCCGGGGCTCGAACCCACACTCTGCTGCTGGCAACACCAGAACTTGAGTTCAGTGCGCTAGACCGCACGACAATCCACTTTACGTGCATTATACAACACACGGGACCTACGGCTTTACGTCCCATCCGAAGGACGAAGCAATTATGGTTAAGTACCTTGCTCAAGGACACAAGTGTCACGACCGGGGCTCGAACCCACACCCTGCTGCTGGCAACACCAGAACTTGAGTTCGGTGCGCTAGACCGAACAACATCACAAATATTGAATATTACCATCGCTTATTACTAACGTTTATAATGGGTAAATTTATAGTACTCAAATGTACACATAAACAAATTATTTGTTTAATTAATCGCTAATAGCTAAACAATTTTACATGTTTTCATTTTATATAACCTATAGGGTACTCCCACCATGCTGTACTTTTGTTCACATTTTGACCTCGGCTTACATTGTATCAATGAAATAATATGTAAAAAGTTGTTAATGTAATGGCCTTATGTTTCGACTCTAGCAGAGATTGTCAAAATTGCTATTACACAGTTTAAAATAAGTAATGCCAGTAATTAATTTGATTACAATATCAGAGTTATGTAAAAGCCTAAATGAATATCCAAAACTACATTAAATTTACATTATTATGTAAAGCAAATAAATTAATTAATTAAAATAGGAAATAAAAAAACAAGAGCTTAGTGGAATGCTTGTATCATTGCTGTTGGAATTTGTAATAATAAAATATTACAGTTGTACTGTCATTTTCGCTTTATTTTATTCAAATCAAATGAACCAAAGCGAGACTTCAAGGGCAAGGTATTTGGTTCCCTCTTTGTTTCAAACACAATCGGTATTTGACTATCGCATAATGACAAGGAGGATCGTGGCAGCGTTATTCAGTCAACCACGGATGGATCGGTGTGGGGGTCGACGAGTGACTTATTAATATATTTATTTGCTTATTTCGTTTTGATGGATGACAGCACATTAAAATTTTATATTTTATTATAATACAGCACAAGACTTGGTTGAATGGTAAGAGATGCCATGGGAATATATAAGAATCACCCAAGACTTCTGTACTACCGTTTTAGTATAATAATTTTAAATTCTTCCAACCGTAAGTTCCGGTTCAATCATGTGAAGTCATACACCAAATTTTTCCTCATAATATGGGTGTCAATTGTGCCAAATTTGGTAAAATTCAAATTTTTTCTGAAGATAGCAAAAATATACATTTACAGAATAGTGATTCAGAATATTTCTTCACTTAAACATTTCTGGTTTTGAAAGAAAGGAGAGGTCAAATTAGGGTAATGTTTGTGAACGAAATGTGACATAGTTCAAGGTCTTTAACATGAGGCAAAGATTGTGAAAATATCTTTTGTGCTGCATGAGATATGACTTTTTGAAATATTAAACTTTGATTTAGTGTAATTCGATATCTGATGCCTTAACTATGACGTCACAACCTAGGATACAACTACATGTTAAGGTCTAACCATGTGTTAAGTTTTAAGGTTCTGTACCAGAAAAATGCTGAAAATATTTTTGCCTTAATCTTTTTAATTTATTTATTTATTAATGATAATGAAACATATTTGGTTATTACATAAATTAAAATGAAACAAAATTCACAGACCATTTAGAAATTTGCTAACCAGCTAACCAAAACCAATATTTATAAGAAAACACCCAACAATTTTGGAAAAAATTACCAACCATTTTGTTTGTCTAGACTCTTTTTTGCCACATTGTTTATTAAACAATCATTGTGGGAAATTTATTGATGCTTTTCGTTTAAAAATTGTACACATTATTCCATTTGCAAAAGTAAATTTAATTCACCCCGAGGTGAGGTGTGTGCAGGTCTTGTACAATACAATTTCAAATTTCAAGTGTTATAGTATTTAAATGTTTGGTTCAGTTTTTTAAAACAATACTTATAGGGAAGAGACAACACAATGTAATTTGAAGGATAACTGTAAAATAAAAAGAAACAAACACTGAAATGATCTTCTGATTGTTACATGTATATGTATTTATTTGTCATTAACTGTTGAAAATACATTTTCATAAATAGTCATTTTAAAGTTATTCTTTAAATGTGGCAATATCTTCACGATCAACAGAGCATGGAATCAGAGTTCAAGTTCTAGTTTAACTCAGTGACTGAAAATAATACTCACATGATAAGGTCATATTCGCGTTGCTGCTGCATAAATGAGCCAGTAATTTTCAGTCACTATGTTCGTCTTAAACTAGGACACCAATTCCATGCCCTGTTTGTAGAAAGTCTGCTCTGATCGTGACGATACTGTCTGTTTAACCAATTGTGTTTATGGGATTGATGGTCAGTACTATCCCAATGCGAGCATACAAATAAATAGGAACTTTAATTGGGTGATCTGGCAAAAGGAATTCCAAGGCTGACACACCCATGCAATGAAGATTGGGGGGGGGGGGGTATGTTTACTATGTTTATATGGCCCAACTGCCAGGGATTCACTGTCGGCAATATACATTTTACTAGATCACCAACAGATATTGCTTAATAACTACATTTGTGAGGATGTTTGGGTCCAGTCAAAAATATAAGTATTCCTCACTACTATTTTTGATCTAAAATGTTAAAGAAATTCCTAGAAAGACCTAGATATGTCTTGAGGTCCTAAAAAAAACAATTCTCTTGAGGGTAAAGACTGCCACAGATAGGATAAGTCCATATAAAATAATTTGAATCATACATTAACTCCTTTGATGAATGGATAAACTTCAAATGCTGGCCATTGGATCACAAAGTTACACAGACTCTGACACACCTTGTAGCAGTAGCACAAATGGATACTGTTGATCTGAAATATAAACGAATAATGTAAAAACAATATTAAATGTTTTCAAAGAGGGACGAAGAAGAATGGGTCATGCTAACAAAACACAACATAGAATGCCCTCATATGTTATTATCAGGATGATGGATTGATATAACTTCAGAAAAATTATGCAACTTTATAAAAATGATCCTTTCAGAACAATGCCTTTAAGTTAGGTTTTACAATGGAATAGAAATTTACATGTGACGTCTTCCTTCCTCCATGATGTGACTATTTCATTATCTCAATAAAGGTGGTGATATTTGTTTCTGGTCTACTTTAGTGAGAAAATAAAGTGCCAACAAAGTAAACTGCAATGCAGCCATCACCACACAAGACATAAGCACTACTAGTATTATGAGGAACTACAGACACTAGTGTAGCTAAATTAGCTATAGTGTAGCTAAATTACCAACTCGTACTCCACCGGATGTCAACCTGTACACATGCCAGTAAATATTCAGTAATAAATATTTTTTCAGGTCGAGTTGACCAAAATGAGTATGAGTTGGTAAAAGTAAGAATTGGCACGCACACACAGACCTGTTTTCACTGGGAAAGAATACAACATTGTGGATAAAGTTTTAAAAGAATTGCTTTTTGAAAATAAAAATCACAATCTTCAATGTAGGTTGGTGGGGTCATGTGAGTGGATCATAGGGCAGTCAGGAGGAATGCAATCATCCACACACACACACACACACATACACACACGTGTGTAAACACCTGCAATCGGGGACATCCTTTGTCAAATTCCTTTGTCCAAAAAAGCGGGGACATATTGTTCTCCATTGTGATAGCAACCGGGGACTATTGTCCCTTTTCTTATATGTCCCCGGTTTGAATGCGCTCACACACGCACACGCACACACACAATCCCGCACGGGGCGTTGTGGGGACAAAATACAAAGGATTTTGGGGATTAAAAACGTTGTGGGGACAACGAAAATGTCCCCACAGCTAAGTAATTCCGGATCCCTCTTTTGTTCTCTGTCCCCATAACGTGGCCAGTGCTTGAACACACACACACACACTCTCACATATGCCCACTTGTGGGGTACTCCTTTGTTTCGTTCTATTATCCCTGTTTTCGTTCTATTATCCCTTTTCTATTGAATTCCCCTGTGGGGTACCAGCATTTCTAAAGATTCTCTGTGGGGTACCATTGTTCCATTGTGTTTGGTACCCCACAACGAATGGCATGTAAGTACACACACACACACATTTACAATAATTGTACCACAGATTTATTGGTTACCTTGGGGCTTGTGTTTTTGATGCTTTCTAGGCTGTTGAACTGATTCTCACTGATGCCAGCCATTGCATCTAATTCCACTTACTCAGCATACTGGAGAGCTAAAATACAAAATATAAAGAAATGTTCAAATGATTCTGTGAAAAAATAAATTCTGAATAGGGAAAGACCAACATGTATTACTCCAGTAAGAGAATGCCCTTTATAATTGCAAAAACAACCTTCATCACCCCTACCCCATTTGCATTTTCCATCCTGAATTTTGGTGTACACATGTTGTCCACCAACACACCTGCATGTTTATTTTCCAATTAACTCATATTAACTCATCCCTCTGCAGCTTTTTCTTCATTGATTAGTTTACTTTTTTGTATGCAGGCTGTTCATCTTTTTATGTTATAAGACCTGACCTTTCTTTAAAGCATAGAGGACAGAATTTTTATGTTTAATAATAACAAAACAACAAATGTAAACCTAGCTCAGAAAAAACAGGTGCCCCTATGACAAATTGGTTACCTTGGGGCTTGTGTTTTAGATGCTTTCTAGGCTGTTGAACTGATTCTCACTGATGCCAGCCATTGCATCTAATTCCACTTACTCAGCATACTGGAGAGCTAAAATACAAAATATAAAGAAATGTTCAAATGATTCTGTGAAAAAATAAATTCTGAATAGGGAAAGACCAACATGTATTACTCCAGTAAGAGAATGCCCTTTATAATTGCAAAAACAACCTTCATCACCCCTACCCCATTTGCATTTTCCATCCTGAATTTTGGTGTACACATGTTGTCCACCAACACACCTGCATGTTTATTTTCCAATTAACTCATATTAACTCATCCCTCTGCAGCTTTTTCTTCATTTATTAGTTTTCTTTTTTTTATGCAGGCTCTTCATCTTTTTTTATGTTATAAGACCTGACCTTTCTGTCCCATAGAGGGACAGAATTTTTATGTTTAATAATAACAAAACAACAAATGTAACCTAGCTCAGAAAAAACAGGTGCCCCTATGACAATTTTGTGACTACAACTAGCAGTAGCAGACTAATCAAGTAAAAGCATCTCTTTAGGTTGAGTTAGGGATATATTTCGCTGACACGAAGAACATGCAGAATTGCAGAAGAGACAACAACACACGAACATGTATATATTTACATGGATTTGCATACATGTACTGTACAGGCGAGTTACACAATGAAGTATTTTCCAACAATGCTCTTTTGACTTTGACTGCATGGCACAGTTTTTAAACTTTTTTCTGGACAATATAGCATCTATCCATGCTCAGTCATTATCCTTAGTTAAAATGCAAACTTAAAATCATGTAGGTACACTGCAAAAACAGGGAAAGAGTAGACTCAATATAGTTTTTACGAAATAGATGCAGTACAACAGTTTCGTCCGTCACGAACCTCCATTGGATTGTGCATACAATAATTATGTCTACGATAGGCCTACTTTACAAACGCACATTCTAGGCCAATAAACCTCTAAATAATGTCTACTTACCTCTTAATAATTCAATTATATTTTCCTCTTTCTCGGTAACCCATTTTATTTTCTTGTATTTTGCTTTGAAGTTAAAAAGAACGGCAAAATTCCTCAGTATTTTTTTCATGTAAACGAGAATTAAATGGCCGCCGCTGAAAATGTTTTGCTTGTGATAAAATATCACGTGATCACTGATACGCAATGTGATTGGAGATTGCCTCGACAGATTGCCTCAAAGTAGAAAGCCAGCTAGTATAGTCTACTCATTGCCACTGGATTGCATGAAATGCCACACAGGGCACTCTCCGAGCAATCTCATTGCCAGCAACTTTTATTGCCTGAAAATTGCCCGAAAATTGCCCCGTGTGACAAGGCCTTTACGTTGTAGGCCAATATTAAACTCCGTATATTGCTGTGTGTACGTATTCTGTGCACGCGCGATATGTCTATTCGTACATACAGGGAATAGTAATTCAGCGTATTGTTTCACTTAACCTTCCGGTTTCGACCGGAAGGAAAGGTCAGATTGGGGTCACGTCTGAAAACGAAATGTGACATAGTTCAAGATCTTTAAGATAATAAAAAGATTGTGAAAATATCTTCTATGGTTCATGAGATATGATTTTTTGAAATTTTGAAATTTTCAACTTCCGGTTTCGACCGGAAGGAGAGGTCAGATTGGGGTCACATCTAAAAACGAAAAATCACATAATTCAACATCTTTCAGATGATGCAAAGATTGTGAAAATATCTTTTGTGGTTCATGAGATATGAATTTTTGAAATATTAAACTTTGATTTAGCGTAATTCGACACCTGATGACGTAATCATGACGTCACAGTAAACGGTTTCGTCTGCCTGATATGTTCTGTTTATGTGTTAAGTTTGAAGGCTGTAAATGCTCAGCAAGGATGCCTTTGTTGCCGGACAAGCGCCACTGAGAAGAAGTAAAAAAAAAAAAAAAACAGTACAAAAACAATAGGTGTTCGCGCTGCGCGTTCGAACACCTATTAATCACTAGGTCTACATATTGCCAAATACTAAAAAGAAAATTTGTTTTCTTAATTTTAAGTGGCCAATTCAGTACAAGAAAATCCTCTTTTACATAAAATATAAAACAAAACAGACACTTTTTTATTCATCAAAATCATCGGGGCACTATGAGACATTAATTTGCACTCCCCACGTGATTCTGTCGTAAATAGTGGGTTTGTGGTTTCCCAAAATTAACTTTAACTGTAAAAGGTATTTACAATGGTTCTTTATTTTATTTTCAATACAAAAGTGTACAAAACGCTCATATTGTTCGTATTCTCCCTCCCCTCCCCAACATTTACGCCCGTGGCTCAGCAGGGCCGACCGACTGCGGTGATTCTGTCCACCATACGGCGAATTGTGTAGAAATTTCGTTTGAGGATAGCGACCTCTTTCGGGGGACAAAAATGCAGCTGTAGTCACTACCTACATGTACTGTACTGATTGTGGCAATGATGGCGGCTGATTTAAGAAGTGTTTTTCAAGGTAGAATTTTTACTGAATTCCGACAAATTCGGCGCCATTATGATGAACATGGATCTTTGTCTGGTTGTGCCGACCATCAGCGCCGACTTCGAGAGAGTCTGAGACATATAAATGCCCTAGAACTTACTCCAGAACGGCATGCACTTGAAAGAAGTATTGAAGATTTAATAGACGGTATGCATGCAGCGGACATGAGGCTTCATCCAAATACTGCTGTTGCTGAGTGATGGGCAACGTGGGACCGGGCACCCACCACTGAATCGTGAGTTGCTTGTTGAGCATGATATGAATAATGCAGCTCACTTCTCAGCAAAAAGGATCCATTCATCAGGTAGTTTAATTGAATTTGTTAATACATTAAACCATGGAGGAAGGAAAACAGTTTTCCTTCCTCCATGATTAAACCAATCAAAGTATGTAATATTTCATTGTTCAATCATGGTTAAAAATATTCATTTAGTTAAATTTTTACTAATTATATCACGGACACGAAACAGACTGAAAAGGACCTGCAGCAGTGTAGGCCTAATTGCTGTAGGACTAGGATTAGGACTGGTCTAAAAAAAATACAAAATACTTAAATAGTCGCACTCGCACCAGCATACGAAGAGGTTAAATAATTATTAATTTTTTTTAGTATTGTCCAGCACTCAGCAGTGGAATCTCGACTACTTCCATTAACTTAAACGTAACTCCAGCCTAATTATTACAAAGTAACTAATTTATTTTTCACTTAGTATAGGTTCAAAGGGTAGACCAAAGATTAACATTCAGAGGGACCAGTTGGAATTTTTCATCAGCAAAGGCTACTCTGGTGCTAAAATTGCAAGACACTTTAAGGTACATGTAACATGAGAATTCCCCCCCCCCCCCGTGTCACCAGGGCCCAATGTCATAAAGCCTGTAAGCACAAAAACTTGCTAAGCACAGAAAAATCTTGCTTAGCAGAAACTGGTACCAGCCAAAATTCCATACAGTTTACATTGTTGCGACTGGTGCTCCACTAATTTTTTGCTTAGCAAAGAAATTTGCTAAGCAGTATTTTCTGCCAAAGATCTTTATGAAATTGGGCCCAGGTCCAGACCAATCAAAACTGTTCAAAGCATTTTCTTTTATGTAAAATACCACACACGTGTCAGTGCAATGCCTGTTTCCCTCTAGCAATGTAAAAATGCATGCACTTTGGTTTAGTCTGACAAGTCAATCTAGCTTAGCATGCAAGCATGTATGCACTGAAGTGTATCAATTTAAAGGTAGCTGGTGCAGCATATAAACTCACATCATCGAGCATTGCCACATCTTTGTCGATGGACCTTTCTTTTGGCCAATTCCATTTACAGTCACCATGCCTGTCCTCAACCTGTTCATTACCTGACAGGGCCCAATTTCATAAAGCTGCTTAAGCACAAAAAGTACATTAGCTAAGCACAAAACAATTTTGCTTACCAGAATAAGGTCACCAGCCAAAATACTATTCCACATGTACTGTCTGTGACTGGTTTCCTGCTAATTTTTGCTTAGCAGAAAATTATTAAGCACAATTTTCTGCTTAACCCTCCGACGAGAGACCTACCCGCGACTTTATTCGAACGTAGCACCCCTCCACTTTCCAGTGGCACCCCTATCCCCTAGGGAATTAATTATATTAAAATTGTTCTCTGCATTCCCCATTGACTTTTTACATCCAACTGACTTCCCCACATGCCCTGCTATTGTCTAGAATTATTTTCAATCCCCAGATGACAAGACGTTGGCATAACCCCTCCTCTTTCAGTGGCACCCTAATTTACCTACTGTAAAAACAGTAGGGCTTACGCGTCGGAGGTTGTAATTATATTAAAAATTGTTCTCTGCATTCCCCATTGACTTTTTACATCCAAATGACTTCCACACATGCCCAGCTATTGTTTGGTATTATTTACAACCCTAGATGACACACAACAGCTGTGTAGTGTATCTGTCTCCTGTATAATCTTGCAAACAGTAAACAGCCGTCTGGTTTATCTCTCCGGCATGTAACCCAACCCAGACACTCTGTCTGTGGGGGTGGGGGTTATGCCTGGCACTGGCTGTCGCAAGACATCAAACAACACAGTCTGATGGTCAACAGATGGTTCCACTTATCAGTGGGTTGATTTGGGGGTCTTTTTGTTTACACAATGGATGGTTGATTTTCTGCACAGACATAGGGCAGCATTTTCTTTTCCAGCCCAGAAAAAAAAAACTACACAGCTCTGGGAACTGACACCCCTTCTAAGATATGTGGAATGGTCCCCTTTAGGATATCAATGACTCTCAGCCATCTGTGGGTTTTTTTTCTGGGAGAAACAATGAAATAAATAAATTCTGCCACATTGGTGTGGCTGTCTATCTCGTCGGAGGGTTAAGCAACTCTGTGAAATTGGGCCCTGGCTTTGAAGACTGGGTCCTCCTAATTAAAATGTCAGTATGGATAGAAATGACATTGTGTTTGATATTAAATTCTTAAATTGCTCCTCCTTCATCACTTGTGCAGGTGTCTACTTCTTACATATATAAAAGGCTCAAAGCTGAGGGTCTACAGACATCAAGACGATTTACACCAATCGCTCCAAATGAGTTGAATGAGACTGCGTGGCTTGACCATAGATTTTCCAAATGCAGGATTTCGGGTTGGTATTGAACAGCTTCTTTCTTTTGCAAAGGGACCAAATGCAAGTTGCAGGTTGGTGGGGTATGTCAAAGTTAGCTGAAAGCCCTCATTGAATTATGATGTTTAGTGTTTTACTTCCTAAATTTGAAAGTATACCTACATTGTAACTGAAATTTAAATTAACTATATCCACTTTGATAATATATATGCAAGTGCCTTCCTCTGGAAATCAATATTTGTCCACACATTGTTTTCATATTATGTCATCCTCTACTGGCTCTTGGAGTGTAGTACTGATACTGTTTATTAATTTGCAGATGATGGCAGGGCTCTTACGAAGCCATGGCTTGAATATTCAAAGGGAGAGAGTTCGAACAGCTTTGAGAACAGTTGATCCAGAAAAGACAGCACTGAGATGGGCACAGACCATTCCCCGAAGAGTTTACAGGGTAGCCGCTCCAAACTCTCTCTGGCATATAGATGCCAATCTAAAACTAGCAAGGTTTGTAGTGTTATAATCGGTACTTATCATACTTCATGCACATCTCTGGCAGAATGCATATTTTTTGTCTCAAAAATTTAATACTTCCTGAAAATTGTGGCTTATTAAACCTGTTTTTTAAAGTATTTATTGATTTTAAACTACATTTATAACAAAAGTTGATAAATAATACAAATTCACAGTTTCATAAAAAAAAAAGTCAAAGCACATTTTTTTCTTTCAGTTTCAACAACATAACAGAATTATCTTCTACTCAGTAAAAAAAACAGATAGGTGTGATACATCCAGGGGCGGATCCAGGAATATTTGCGGGGGGGGGTGGTCAGGCCCGTCAGATTTGTTAATGTAAGATTGTTGTGGACAGGCGGACATATACATGTAGGTAATGCAGCACATTGTCATCTTTTTTTATTATGCTTGTAATTGTTGTAATTGTTTGTTTTTTTTGTTTTTTTTTGTTTTTTTTTTTTGGGGGGGGGTTTCGAACCCCCCCCGATCCGCACCTGACATCATTGGTTTTCGGAAGAATGCATTTATTATGATCATCTACTTTTAACAATGCACATGTTAAAATAAGCTTAGAAATTTGAAAACAGTGAAGAGAATGTTTTCGTTTCAGCAGTTATTTTGTGCATGTTCATACTTTGTTTGATTATAATTGTTGCAATCGAAATCAAAAGTTTGTTTGCGATACGGTTTTCTGAAAGATTACACCATTTCAGATGGAAAGATTTTCAGGGGGGATTGGTACAAGTATCACATTTACAAATAGTAAGATTTCAGATTGAAACTTATGGAAAATTATTTTGATCATTACAAAAGCTGTGTCATACCTTTAAGTACTGCACAGGAAGATTTGCTTGATGATGTGTGAAGGTAGGTAAACTAGTGGGAGTGGGCTGGGAGTGCATGCTTACAGAATTGTGTCAGTTGGAAACAAGAATAGGGAGAGTGAAGTACCTAAGAGACTAAACTAGGGGAGGTGGTGGGATGGGTGACCCGTGGGTATAGGAGACCTATCGGCCAGGGCTGGGGTGGCTCTGGAATAGGAGACCCATCAGCCGGGACAGAGGTGGGCTTGTTATCTTGGATCTACTTGGTGGAGTATCTGTTCCAATTCCGCGCAGTACTTAAGCAGCATACAGTTGTAGAGTCCAGCATTCTCCTGAAGACGATCAGAGCATACTGATGGAAATGTTGAGTTGTGAACCTCCAGTTCTTTTCAGAACCTTTCCAAGATTCACACATGGTGTTTTTTTTCTTCATTTAAACACAGGTATGGAATGGTTATCCATGGAGCAATTAATGGAAATTCTCGCTTGTACCATACATGAAATGTTTAAATAACAAAGAGCTTCTTCAGTGTTTGACCTCTTTGTAAGATCAACAGAGAAGTACGGTATCCCCTCGAGGGTACGTTCCGATCATGGCTTAGAAAATTTTGGCGTGGCTCTCCTAATGAACATAGTGCGAGGTACTGAGAGAGCAAGTCACATCACAGGACAATCGGTACACAATCAAAGGATTGAGAGACTATGGAGAGATGTACATATTCAGGTATGATTGGTTTATTAGGGGCTACATAGTATTAATGGCGTCGTACAATATTCATGCTTTTATGTTACACCTTATAATTATTCAACAATAAATCACTTTTAAAAACATTTTGTGTCTTTTTGTATATTTTTTAATGATTTGCTTTCTTTAAAACTAATAGTCTTTGGGAACGCCCACAAAAATAAGTCAACAGATCGATGCATGGTCGATTCCACCACCGACGTCATTACGTAATATATTCATGGGCATTCCAGGGAACTATTGTATTTAAACGGTTTAGTCCACAAAATGAAGAGGATCATGATTATTATGCAATGCATATGACATCATTGGTGGAATCGACATGAACTGTCCTATTGTGGGCATTCCAGAAGAACATTATTTTTAAAGAAAAATCATTTAAAAATATACACAAAGACAAAAAAATGTTTTTTCAAAGTGATTTATTGTTGCATAATTATAAGGTATTACATAAAAGAATTAATATTGAGTACGACGCCCATCCTTTAACAGAAATTGGGTAAATAAAACCTAATTTTAAAACTTGTTGAAAGGTGGGTTTCTCTGTGATGTTTATTTCTGTTTATTATTTTTTGATATTGAGTTCTGCATGTCTTAACTTCAACTACTACACACACGTGTAAACTGTTTTTGTTCTACTGAAAAATATATGTCTCATCCACAAAACTTAACCCTCGATGATGATTGGTCATCAGTTAATTACTCACATGATGTTTTTATGTATGCATATTGAATACCGTGTATTAAAACAATTATGCGAATCTGCATACATTGCATGTCAATATGGTTTGTTTTCTGTTCACTGTAAGAGTATTTTACCTTTTAACTACTTTTATTTGTTCAGGTTCTACTACGCATCAAAGAACAGTTTGGTGCTTTGATAGATGAGGGTCTCCTCATATTGGGTAATAGATGCCACCTGAAGGCGCTTCATGCTGTGTATCTACCAGAAATAAACGTAAAACTTGGAGATTTTCAGGCAAGCTTGGAATGAACACAAAATGACATCTGATTCACAGCAGCGTACCCAGAACAGCAGCAGTGGATTGATGGTATGCTTAAGAATGAAGGTTCTGGATTAACATCAGTTGATTCACTCTTTCAAGGTGAAACACTAGAAAACATTCTGCAGGAATACGGGATAGAACAAAGTTATGATGACCTAGATGATGACAACACATTGCTTAACAGCCCAAATGTTCCATCAATCACACCACAGTTAGCTACAGCTCTTCAAAGTGTTCTAGATGGAATTCTTGATTTGAAATCCAAGTATAACAGAGCAGTCCAGTTCTTTTCAGTTATTTCGTGAAATTAGTGTAGTGTTGCGCCAAAACAGAAAATTTGTATGCTTTTACAATGACACTTGCCAACTACATTTTGCTGATCTTCCAGTGATTCAACACATGGCCATCCACTGCATATGTTGTTAATTTCGTTTTTTTTATTTTTTTTATATACCTTCCTTATTTCCAAAGGGTCATTCCATGACAAATTAGCTAGTCTTGGTTCCAAGACACTCCTGTTGTTAATAATCGTGATCCATTGCCGAAAAGAAATCACCAGGGAAAGAAGCCACCCCAAATGCTCATCGTGAATGATAGCGTCCTCTGTCGGTGATGATTTGTTTTCGGCAATTGGATCGCAAAGTATTAACAGGAGCATCTTCTTGGAACCGACACTACAAATCACCCACAAAAATTGAATTTTAAACCTGACCCACCTTCAAATTTGATCATATTTGGTGTATAGGATAATTGTGGCTGAAAAAGCAGAAATTTAAAGTTTAGCCCCATCGTGTTCCTGTGCAATGGCACTTTCATTTGTATAATATACGTAAATCTGCTTTTTAAGCACATTGTCAGGGTTACATTGGTGTTAACATGAAATTGTGGTTTTTGTGTTATGAGTTTTGTTTGTGTTAACAGATTCCACTGTAAACTGTGTGTACGAGTTCAAGTTCAAACCATGTAGTCTTTGTGTCAGTCTGATTGATAATTAATGGACTACTTTTTAAAATAACAATCATTCAGTCTAAAGATTAATCATGTACCATTGTTTCGCTCATGAGGATTCAGTTAGCCCATTTCATGTACACACAATGTAGTGTATTCTGAATTTTAGCATAAATTTTGCCATACAATTTATTTAAACCATTAAAATAAGTAGGAAAGATTTTGAAACAGGTCTGGAGTGTATTCCAAAACCTACATGTATGACTACTAACTTCACTCTATTAATAGATACATGTACAACGTAAAATTGTTTATTGACCCTTTATACACAGGATGGGCTACAGTATCAGAAATTAACCCCCCTAAAGAAGACATGGGAAATCACCGGCAAAAAAACATATGTACATAGTACATTGCATAGAATTTATCACATTTTTTGCATCAAGTATGCCAACTTTGAGCGGATTTGGAAAGCAACAACAAAAAATGTACCTAAAATGTTTTGATATTGTGTAGAAAAAATGTGGGGATGATTTTCATCTCAAGGTCACGTGATCCAAAGTCCATTTAGGTCATAAAACTTTAAATTGCTCCTACATTGTACATCAAAGTAATGGCAAATTTGGATTCCTTATCGACAAACTTGGCCCACTGGTGGAGATGTGGTCATTTGAATATCACTAGCCACACCCACAAAAAATGTTATCCGATAGGGCTTAAACTTGAAATTTAACCCATTGGGTGATCTGACACAGAATGACCCCATAATTTGTTCAGATGTTTCAATAATCTTGTTCTACATATATTTGTATGGAGAAGGAAATCATTAGAGACCAGCGACATTCCAGTTTTGGGAAAGTTTTTGTTGCATACAACCACATGTTGTACATTTGCATATTTTGTGAAGTCAGCATGAATAAATTACATCTTAGTCATTGCAGCTTGCATTTTATTTTTCTAAGTTAATTTTTCTATCACTAATTCTTACGACATGGCCCCGCCCTAGTCCAGAAAGTGGCAGCAATGATCTCCTGCATTCCCCAGGATTTTAATTTTGTTTACATGTTGCTGCTGCCATCAGTCCCAGACAAATTATGAAGTTTCATAGACTTGCTTAAGCCAAAGAGAAAAAATTGTTGCTTCCTATTACCCTACCCACCCTAGAAAATCACGCAAAACCTACATGTATGGTGCCCACCCGACCCTATTTTTGTTTACATCCTTCTGTAATGTTTTATTTATCTTTGTTTAATCAAAGTTATTGTGATGTATTGGTACTCACAACCATCTTTATAAGTTCAGACACTCAAATACAGTGCTGATATGTAGTACTAACATTTCACAGTATTAAATCTGACATTGTCACTTGTTAGCTGTTACAAATGAGTGTGCAAAATAAAAACAATAGGTGACCATCATCCCACCCTAATGTATTTGGCTACAAAAGTTTACAGCAAAAACAAAAAGATTTTACCCACCCTATTTTTTTTCAAATGTTACAGGAAACACCGCTATTATTTTGTTTGGCCTTATCTTAAACGTTTCAGTAATTACCATTATGTACCACCAGCAATGAAGAACAGCTTTCGGAAAATAGTGCACTAGTTTTGTAATAAGGTAATTTTCCTCTTAATGCCAATGAGGTGTCCTATATGCCATGACCAACCCGTTTCTTCTTTAACCCTCCTATGGTTTGACCTTTCAAAATCTGCTTACTGGCCAAAATGGCTATCAATAATTATGAACCCTTTAAAACCCTCCAGGGTTTGTTGCTACTGAACAACCACACCTTTCAATACCTTTTGAAAGGTATTGAAACATTTCAACACCAGTTTGTTCAGAGTTGTTACACCTTTCAAACCTTTTCATAGGTCCCTTTTGTCAGACAGTTTTCTCACTTTCAAAACCCTTCAGTACAGCAAACTTGAAAGGTTTTGAAAGGTCTGACAATTCTATCTTAAACTACACTGTACATAGGAGGGTTAATAATGGCTAGAAAAATTAGTTTGTGATACATTTACATGTACATCAGGAACTACATAAATTTTGGCTATTATAGCAAACAAACAAAACTGCTGAATCTACATTTGCAAAATTGCCCATGAGGAGTGCTATTATAGACCTGTCCTAGTTTCCACATAGGGTGTTGCACTTCTGTTAATGATAGTCTCCAGAAAATTAGTGTTTTATGATTGTGTGTGCCACTCTGGTATGACATCTTACATTATAAGGTCCATGTAGACCTGAATTCATCCTTTGTGAACAATCATTTTGGGTATACTATCGTGAAATGGGAAAGATTATGCAATTACACATGTACAAGAGAGGTATCACAAAGTGAAGAATAATCGTGGACGATCATGGTCTAATGGCAAAACATAATTGACTGTGCTTCTGTAACGGTGAAAAATAGCACAATAAAAAAGAAAAGGCCTGGTTCTAACGATTTGTCCGGATTTACTTCTAAAAAAGAATTAGGACAAAGGAAACAAATATAATTTTATGAAAAAGACACTTAATTTATTAACTTTGGCAAATTAAAGAAATAAAGAAAGTGAAGAATTTGGTCTGTCAGTAAATCAAAGGTAAGCCAGTATGGCAACAATGAGAACTTGTCAAAATAGATCAGGATGTATAAAAACTATGAAAAAATATAAAATAAATAAACGATAGATCGATAAAAAATATATTTGATAAAAACCAAAATAAAGAATATATGATTGATGGAAAGATATAAATGACTAAAAAAGAAAGAAAAAACCCCCAAAAACAGAAAAGGAAAACTTAAACCCACCACTAAATCACTCTAAAAAATACAGAAATGAACCAGATTAACAGATTATAGTGAAAATGTGAAGGCAGCTGTTGTCCATAACTTTCAAAACAGGTCTATACTCTATGCTGCTAATCTGCTCACTGACCAACACATTGTAAGGCAGTGTTGAACAAAGGAAATGGTCTGATGACTAACAGATATATACTAAAATAAACTAAATGAAGTCTGGGGACCACATAGAGAACCACCCTATAACTAATAGATTTGCAAGTACAGTAACATTATTAGGGAAAAAAACTTCAAAGTAAACTTTCACTACTTTACACTTCCATTTTTCACTGGTGTGCATTAATTTTAGTTTGCATTACATGGATTTTTGCACATGCAACGGTAAGCAGGTAGTTAGGTTTCAGAATCGCTAGCCAGGACCAAATTTTGGACCGACCCATTAAAAGGAAATCCAGTGTAAATAACTCAAAAGTGCTACTACAGATTTAGGCAAACATGATAGACCACTTGATTACCATTAAAATTCCAACTGTCACAATTGCCCATTACATGTAGCTTTTGTGCATAATTGTACACTGCATGTTTGCATACACATTATGTGTACACACATACAGCTTTAATTACCATTGGATATTATTGTGCATGAAGGTATACCCACCCATCGGTACCACCATTAAATAACCAATCAAGCATGTAAATGGTTTCCAGTGTTCAATTTCCTGCCAAATAGGTCCAGAGTAGGTAGGAGGGTTTTAATGACTAAAGCCAGTCTTAAGTGAAATAAACAAATTTACAAAAGTGTGAATTTAGGGCACTCAGTTGAGATAGAATGTGATGAAATTCACGTCCTGAACTCTTGAAATGTAAATTGTACGTGGGACGGAATTTCAATGAGATCGGAGCAGGTGTGGGTGGCGGGTCTTCTTGCAAGCCCATGGAGTTTAGTGGAATTGCACCGTGATGTGTTGAGGCATATGGGTGTTTGCAGTTACAAAGTTGAGAAAGTCAAGCAGAGTATCATTGTCCATCATAAGAATGTACTCTTTCAGAAAGTACATAACTTTCTCCTCTTCTGCAGTCAAATCTTCAGATGTAGCCTTGAGGGTACTACTACCCTTTGTGGTGTTGGACGTTGCTTTAGCCGAGCAAGAATGTGATATGACTGACTGACAGCTGTTGCCAAAATGCAGCCAGGTGAGTAGTTGGGATGCCAGTCCTCATCATTGACACCAACTGCTTGGGTTTGACAACCAGCTCTTGATGGGCAATAGTCAAGATTTGATCATGACTTCAGAACCACGTGGAAGATCGTTGTAACCGTATGTAATGTAAAAATCCTGCAGTCTGGACAGTTCACGCTCAGTGAGGCTGGAGAATGACGACAGTGATTTATTCAGCAGCTGTTTTTCATTGGCCGTTATGTAGAGTGGAAATCTGCAAAGAACCATCATCATCCACTTCGAATCGAATGCTAACTGAATGACTGTTGCCTTGCCAACATTGATGGAATTGTTCCTGTCAATGCAACTGTGTGAGACAATACCCTGCCAAGGGACTAAATTTCCATTTTTCCTTCTGTAACCTGTGTAGAGGTAGGGATGGAACAACCACATGCTCGCCACAAAATAACTCTTGTGATGCAGCCCACCAAACATTTGTAAATAAATCATTGGTCAAACCTCCAAAATCGCTCTCCTGTCTCGCCAAGAAATTCAACATACAGCTTTTGAGAGTAAGTGTCTTCTCATCTTGGTAGTAGGTGAGAACAGTTTCCAGTATCTTCTCTCTCTGTACACATATCTTGGCTTCTTCTGGTCCGATGCAAGCTTTCAGTGCTTGGCATGCTGTGAAAATAGAGAAAAATATCAGTTAAATATACAGTATAAAATATGTCATTTTGGAATCAGTCATAACCAAATAATTATACAAAACTGTGGGACCCTTAATTTGCATATCTTGAAAATTACACTAGATGCACAATTGAGTTTAACTGAACTTTATTAATTAATTGCCAAAATAACAATGTACACATACACATCAGAAAATGATCAAAGAGTCATTAAATGACAAAATCTATGCAGTTCTTTCCTAATTGTTTAATGGCAAAAATATTCAGAAATATTTTGGGATAAAAAGTACCAGATTTGGAACAGAGGTAGACTGATGCATTATGAAAAAATCTGGATACCGGGCATCCTAAGTTTTGGGATAATGCCATTTCTTTTCCCCATAACGTTAAAAGATACATGATTCTGGGCATGATTTGTGGTGGATTCTTTCATTCTTTCACAAACTTTTACCAATTCAATAATATAACATTTTGCAACTACTGATGTTCAGCTACAAGATGTCATGATGATGTCATGATGTCATGGATGATATCTTCAGCTGCCATGGAAATGATTGCCAGATGGCCCATTGAAATGAGAGGAATTCTTATCAAAATAAAAGTTGTGTTACCATAGTTATGCCTGTGGGTCAAATATTGAATGTGTAAACTGGTTTTTGGTGTATGTTGCACCGATCAACTCACCTGCGGTAATATCTGCCTCAATAACTTGGTTGCTCACAGAGTTTTGTGGTGAATTACTTGGCTGGTCGCGATCAGTCAGATCGATGGTTGGTGGATGGGATGGACGGGTGGTGGTATGCGGGAAGGTTGGTGAGACTGGTTGATTGGTTTGATGTTTGTGCTAAATGCGCCAGTCCAAGACTCTCAGTCTGTTGATCTGTCCTGTGCACTCCTGTCATTCATTCATTAATGGTTTATTCTTTAAAACAGTTCTCCATGGCGACCAAAGGTCGAATTGTGGTGAGGAATAAACAAAATATAAAATGCATACAAATTTGCTATAAAGTTAAAAAACAAAACAAAATTACAATAAAAAGAAAAAAAAAATTAATTGAACAAGAAATTAATTAAATGCAAAGACATAAAACAGTTAGACGAGCCCAGCAACCCCGAGAGCAAATTTAAAAAGATAAAACATAAAATGCTACATAGAAAAAATTTCAATATGAGTTGTTACAAGAGGTGGTGAGATGAGGAGAGGCTTTCTGAAGTGTTCAGTTCTGCAATGGAATTCACCCAGAAGTCCTGATTTCCTCAGTTGGTACCCAAATTAGACTTCGGTGAATTCTGCAGAACTGACTCAGGAAGAGTTTTAGTAAAAGATTGGCACAGGTGTTTTCGGCAGCATTGCAGTGTTTCAATATTGCACACTTGCAGAGCCGCCTGAGTAGCGCTTATAGTCGTAGTGAATAATTCTGCATGCTGCTTCTGCCTTTCCAGATCATTGCACTGCTTACTTGATATTACCCTGACCATGTGCTGGGCATGCTGCTCTAGGGTAGTGAACAAAGAGGTATATATGCTGACAAGATCACTTGTGTTGAGATAGTGGTATTTCAATTCGAAGCATGAAAAGATGGGAATTTGCAGATCATTGACTTTACGTGCATTTGCCACTTTAAGTCAGATTGAATATAAACGCAAAAACCACAGCACATTGAGTAATTGTTGTGTCTATTAGAGTCAATGAAAGAGGGTCTGGGGGTGTCGCGAAAAACAAATGTCCATGGTGAAACACTTTTTATGTTAAGTCGCATTTTGTTGTCCGATGACCAAGTATGCAATTCAGTGATTGCAGCTGGTGGTTGGATCTGACACTAACATCAGCGGGTTTCGGTATTGACAGTCATGTCATCAACATGTTGAAATGTCTTATATTTGTATTCTTCTCGTTGATACCAGCATCGTTGATAATTGCTAGAAAGATTATCGGACCTAGCTTAGTGCTTATTATAGGGACACCTCGTGGACATAAGTCCATTCAGAATGACTGTCACCATATCTAACGCATTGTTCACGACGGACAAGAAATCACCTATCCATGCCACTAAGTATGATGGAACTCCCAGTTTGAGAAGCTTGGAAATTGGAGTTGTGTGGTCTATGTGATCAAATGCCTTAGAAAAGTCTGTATGAGAGCGGATGATACAGATTTAGAAAGTTCTTCGCAAATTATTAATAGGAGATAATAAGTCAAACAGTAGTAGTGGATACACCTGATGTTTCCAAACCGTGTGGGTCGAGGTTTGTTTTGATCGAGTCCATTGTTTGCTGAGCAATAAAATGTTCCGTGACTTTGTAAGAAGTGATCTGTCAGGGCAACGGGTGCCAATTATCGATGTTAGCGGGTGATGTCTTGGGGAGAGGGACAACAATCGCTTTCCATTGTGCTGGTAGAGCACGAGGCATTGATAATATGAGTCAGAGGTTTGAGAGCTCATATGAAAACTGGCGAATGAATCTAGCTGAAATATTATCAGGGCCTTTAGCCTTTTGTAGCTTATTCTATTTAGTTCTCCAAAAACTTGCCAAGGCTGGACTTCTGGGATTGGTTGGGATGGGAGGTGAGCTGGGAGAGGTTTGTATCCAAGGGATAAGATAATTTACCTACTGAAGGCAAATTTTGCACAACATAGCAGATGCTATGTCCTTGTGGGCTGCAGGGTCAATGTTTTCCACATGGATACTGCAGTTGTGCTTGTGCCAGATGTCATCAATCGGACTTCTGGAAACCAAGAACTCGGATTAGATTTTTTGAGTCGCTCAACCTTAGATGTATAGTGTGTTTTCTTTTAGCAAGTTTGATTTCACGTTTGATCTTATTTCTGAGGTATCTCCATAGTGATTGTTTAATATGAAATACTGCAGCTGGCGTTTGACAATAAGGGTTTTAATGTAGATTAACCATGGCTTGTCTGTGGGATGTTGCTTAAAACCCTCGTCTAAATTATTTTCAAAAGTGTACAAAAATAAACTTCGGGTTTTGAATCAGACTGGGCATTGCAACTAATAAAATTTTAAATTTTTTAAAAATCCTTTTCAATTTAGTTATTCACATGTCCTCATTTGAGGACACTGCGCTCTAATGACATAAAACAAGAAGATGCATGCGTAAACAATTATATTATTGGATATTTTCATGGTGAGGATTGGTTGGGCTAATTCTGCCATATTATAATTTAATGTGGAAGTTGAGGGAAAAAAATTCTAGACGATAATATTGGAAAGTTTTAAGTTGTGACGTAATGTTTGAAATAACAATGTTTCCTCGTTAAAACATTCTACATATCACACATTACTTTAAAAATGGACTTTAAACATTTAAAACGTTATATTTTGGAAATTTGGACCTTGGCAGGCTTGGCCATTATATTTGTTCATGGAAGTTTAGTACAGTGCTCAGCCTCCGCCCCACACAGGTAGGCCTAAGATGTTAAACAAAGAAATTGTTGAACCAGTCCGCGATAGGCCCTGACTGATGAATCTTGGGACCGTCAAGTTTCCTGCAAACAGAGTCGCTTATTTAATTAACGTTAATCCAGTCATGCCAGTGAGTATTTTGTTGTAAGCTAACGTAAAACCCTACTTCAAAACAATTTAAGGAACAAACAATTTAGGAACACTGGATTACTGCCCAAGAAGAGGTGGTCACACCGTTGTTGGAATGTTCCATAGAACCAGGATTTTTTCATTTACCTTCTCTCTCTTTCAGTGAGTCATAAGCCATGATAATGTGTAATCACTAAGATGCATCATCCTTTATCATGAAAGATTATTCCCGTGTTCCTAAATTGTTTTTGTTCTATGCGGCTAAAATTGTTTTGAGTATTAGTAAAGATAAAAACATGTACGCTAACAGATGCTTAAAAAAGACTTGTTAACATTAAACGTTTAGACATTGGGTGCAACTATACTTGAGTAGAATGGAAAAATACAGGGCCACAAGTTAAAATTGTGTCCTTGATTACATTTACTTAATGTTTAACACACCGAATTAATGCACAACTGTTTCCTACGAGTAGCCCGAGTACAACGAGGGTCAAATTCAGAAAAAGGGAAAATTTTGGCTACTCCAGACATTTATTGCACTTTTAAGGCGGTTGTGGTTCGAGATTCTTTCCACAAAATAACAAACCTTCATTTACTTTGGAAGCTTCTTTCATGGAGCTTAAATTAAAGAGCCAACGCAGGAAAACCTCAAGCCATTCTTTCGTCTTTTAAATGCTGTCTTCACCACCAGCACCACACTCACGTTGCACAAAATGGCTGCACTTATACATATTAGCTTAGCTATATATTAGTCTTGGTGCAAGACGTTACAAATTTATACGTACATGCATGATCCGCTGTTGATTTGATAAACGTAACCGCCGCTGCAGGCATATTTCGATACCTCCCACTTCAACTCCCTGACCGCCCCTTCCGAGTAACATCTTGGGTAATTTACATGGTCGAGGTATGTGGACCCCGGTATATGCATAATAGTATTCAACACGCGGGTCAATAGAATACGCAAGCGCACCGTGGAAAAAAGCTCGCGCTGCATAATAAGCAGGCCAACCTGGTAACCTGCTGCTGTGACGTGCGTGGCCGGTGGTGCTCGCGCGCCCCTGGCGCCCGGCGGAAATTGCAGGAGATGTGTTGGTTAAAAGTCTGGCGACGTATCAATATCAATAACATTAACAACATCGTACAACAATGAAGCTTCTGAAGGGTAATGCGGGCCCACTCAGGCCGCAGCGGCAAGATTCGGTGGTGTTTTATTTGGCGGCAGAGAATTGTAAGCGCTTCTTCGCTGGGTGAGATATTCTCAATTGATTTCAAAATAAAGAAAGATCACCACTGACATCGGCTAAGCACAATTTTTTGGACAAGAATTACACCAACCAGTGGTTTCAGAAGATCTCAGAATACTTGAGTTGAAAGTCTCGAAGTGGCGGAAGGCATAGACGTTGGCAGCGACATCAAGCAAAGGATTTCTTGGCAACCTACAGCCAAACATTCTGGCACCACATCTACAACTTCGGGGTGATGGTGATGGTGACCGCATAATTCGACTTTTGCACAAATTCTTGTTACACTTCATTTCAAGCAGCCAAGAAACCCAAGTATAACTACCAGGTTCTTCGCCTGGCTCAAGGGACAGATGAATTGTTTTCTCCACCCACGATTGGCCTATGAGCAATGGGAATGGGTTTGTGAATAGAGACAGGCCATTAAAACATAATATCGAGTGCAGACAGGAGAAATAGAAACATGAGAATAGAGTTTTCTTAAGGAGAAACTGTGGGGTTTGAGGGAAAAGTCAGAAGAGCATTGGTCGAATAAGCTGATCAGCTTCCAAACCATCGATGAACTCCCAACTATGGTGAAACCAGCAGGCAAGAGTTCTGGCCATCAGGAAAACACCGACCAAGATCCACAAAGGACCAACCTTTGATTCCCTAACATTACGGAGACTTACACCAAGAAAAGGTCTTTTGATGTCAGCCAGAGGGAAAAACCTTCACTATGCAGACTTTCCATGTTCTGTATTGTCAGCACTCAGCATTCCCAGATCTTCTGAGTGGATAAAAACTTTTTTAAAAGCACGTGGCAATAAACAATGAAGACTCATTACCTGATAAATCTTTGGAAAGCTAACTCAAGTTGGTCTTGGTTTTAACCCACACATCAAGAAGGACCCACAATTATTTTAATAAAAGTGTTGCATGTACATGGGCATGAATATTTCAAGTATGATGAATCCATACTGCAGAAACTCGAGTAATGGGAAAAAACTTTGAGTGGTAATTTCACATGCTTAAGATTTTACATATGGGATCTGTCCAATACTAATGGGTCCAAAAAGTGTGATACCATTTAGAGGAACATTATGACATTAATACAATATAAACAATAGATACTTTGTCATAATTTTTTCTTTAAAGACAACTTCTCAGTACTATATAATGTTACAAGGGATCTTCTTTAAAGATGTTATGTTTGTAACATGGACAGACATATAACTCATAAATTGATTAGAAGTATTTAACTAATAAATGATTTATTCTACCCACATGTTGACCCGTTACAATCTGTTATTCTATAAAAGATTTTAAGTTACCTGACAGTCAAGACACCCCTCTGGTATTGAAGCAAATAGCAGGGATTATCTTCTAAAATATTATGTGTTTGAAATATGGAGCAAAGACATTTTGTCAAAATTTTTCTGTCACATTAATACGTGGTATATTTCCTTAAATTTCCTAAAATACCAGTGTAAGATGTCATAATTTCACCTGGCTCGTAACAGTCCAAACGGGGTTAGGGGATGTAAACGAAAAGTATAACATTTGGTGTGTTAAATTCTGTTTCACTTTCCTGTCAATCTTTCACAACAAAAATACCTGTCCACATGTTACAAACATAAGTATGTAAAGATGATCCTGCAATTTCTTAACTCTACACATATTTTCTTGTTGTTTGGTATGCACAATCATTAAATGCTTAGGAATGTTCTGAGAATAGATTTGGGACAAAATAGTTACTTGACCTGCCTAATGTCACACTCCAATAGTTATCATATTTTACCCATTATTGTGAAAGACCTATATTTGTTTTAATTCATAAAATTAGTAATACTGTGTATTTATTTGCCCCACAATGCCGTGGGTGATGAAATTTATTTAAGAAATGTACAATAAAAACCCTCTGAAACTTTTTCCCAACTACAAGTTTCAATGAAAGTAGTATGGGAAATAAAAATTCTCTAAAAATCCTGCATTTTGAGCTGATATTTTTTCTACCGGATTTTTGTTTTATGTCATTTATACCACCTGAAAGAGTTTTGGACAGCCCATTTAAAAACAAAACAACTCCTGTCCAAAGACCTAACTCTGGCACTTGAAAATCTGACGTGCCAAAAATCCTTTCGCCTGCTTGCATATAGGGCCATAGACACACAAGCCAGACATTGTTTGCATAATGTATACTATTTTAATTTAATTCTGAAATAGTCAAGAATCAATCACACATGATCAAACTAGTATTACATATTTGTTGTGAAACCATGTTAAAATTTTACACAACAAATGGACTCTTTAACAATAAAATGGATACAATCTTCAGGCAATTTTATTTTTTATGGCATGAAATAATTTTGAAGGAATTATACTTCCAAGCTTGGTAACGTGTAGTCGGTCCATTAAGTCAAGTACCAACTTCATGCTAGCTACATGTGCTATCACAATAAATACAGATCCCAACATGTATGTCTGAATGCATAAAGAAAAAGAGATCGCTGCCGTTTTGTACTCAAGGTTGCAAATACAATATTCATGTAAAACTAAAAAGTGCCATGTAAATAATACATATTTGGTTGATTGGTATTTTTGGTTATACTACAAGCTGCTTACATCTTGAGTTAAGCTTCAAGAAAGTTTTAAAGAGTTGCTTGTTAACCATTTCAATAAACAAAACAATGCAAACCTCTTGTATGAATTGTTTGTACTGAACATACAACACACAAAAAATAAGATATATGTACATAAAAGCTCAATATAAAATAATTTATTTTTGAGTCAAAAACAACACAAATGTTGCCATATAATTAAAAAATTATGTTGCCAATTAATCCATGTAAAAATATTGCATTTGATTGAACTGTCACATAAAAGCAATATAAAGCATGTACAAAACTATTACAAACATGGAACAATTATTTTGATGAAATACTTTCACAGGTTGTAACATCATATGTCCCTTTGAAAATGACTAAGATTGGAATATATTTACATGTACATGTCCCAACACCAATGATTTACATTCCAGTATTAAAAGGGGATGATTGATAATAAGCACAAAACAAATCAATGAATTATTGTCAAAAAGCATACTTTCTTATAAGATGGTTATGGTACTAAAACATTCTCAGAATTTACTTAATGTGATATGGATACTATTTAAATTATTTAAAATCCTGGTGATACAGTATCATAGGTACTAAATACAAAGGGCTGAACATTCACTGGACTTTTATTTACACATGTTTAATATGTCATTTGAGTCTCGCATTCTTTGAAATGCATTTTAAGACTACATATGCCAACTTGTCTATGTCCAACATTAGTTTTCACTGGTTCTAAAGCCAAAAAATTATGGTAAGAATTATCTAAATGGTGTTATATTTGATGTGCTTTGTAGATCATGATACACTTTTAGGCCATTATTGTTCGTCAATCCATGCTGCGGTGCTTATGTGACTAAGCATGGAATACAAAAGAGCTTTGTCATATCAACTTTAGATAAAATAAATAATTGGCTGAACCAGCTACATATGTAGTGTACATTTGCTTTGGTACATATCAATCCGATCCTTGTTAGATTGAACTTCATGTGCACGGTGTGTAATAAAAGTAGCGAATCAAATTAAATATTTCATATAAGCACAAATGTTTGCTTTATAAGATTTTGCAATCATGTTTTAATGTACTATAAGAACAAAAAATTTAAAAAAGTATAGTACTTCATGACATTGAACGTTGTAATGTTGTTTAACCAATCTTAAAATATAATGAACGAGTACACCTTACTACTCACAAAATTTGATACTGCTGAAAACTTCTAAAAATAACTTTTAAAATAATATTTGCCCCAAAAAAGTATTCCATGGTTCGTATCCGACCGCCCTTTTTGAAGGCTTTTACGGAATTTTTGCAACCTGTAACCAGTTAAACAATGATTCTATAGATTTTGGTGTGCCAGAAAGTGCAAACTATCTTTAAAATCCACTTTATGTTGGTTTCGGACTTTATTTCCCTTGTAAATAATATCTCCGCTTC
Source organism: Zoroaster sp. YZ-2022 (assembly GCA_029582265.1). Classification (NCBI taxonomy): domain Eukaryota; kingdom Metazoa; phylum Echinodermata; class Asteroidea; order Forcipulatida; family Zoroasteridae; genus Zoroaster; species Zoroaster sp. YZ-2022. Next base: position 16,484,134 of record CM055818.1, read on the forward strand.
CAGAAAATAGAAGAGATCCTATTATGGTACACTCGCATGTGTGGCTGTGTTGATCTTCACTAACTGTGGAGTTTACAATATGGACAAGCCCATTTGGCTGAGGGTCATTAAGTCTACTATTATGCCTGGTTTTCATGAAATAAATATCCTGGAATAATTTGAAGTATATATCCATCATCATCCATATGTTCTCCACCTTACTAGGTACGTAGGTAACATTGCTTTATTGGTTATATCTAATGAGAAAAAATGGCGGTCGGATGACATTTCTACTAATTTAAAAAACAGGCTGCTTTCATCATCTAGAAAACTTAAGACCTTGCTACTTGATGTCTTAAAAACGGGCTTAAAATAACGTTTTCACAAGGCATTGTAGCCTAACTAATGTCTGTTGACATTTGGTCACTTTCCTGCTATATACAACTAGCCAGCTCTGCGTGCTCATCAGCAAGCATCCTCTTCCATCATCTGAAGTGGTGTCATCCCTCAACATGACAAACCTCAATATCTGTTGACTGGACGCTAACATCATATATTTTGGCTTTTCCATCTTCACACACTTTCAATACAATTTCCTTTCGTGCTAAGTGTATGAGATTAGCTCATTGAATAGAATAACAATGTGACATTCATTTATTATTTCTGTTATTGTCAAGTCAGATAATCCACACCTTCAGATTCATTGGCATACTGGTGGCTGCTACTATCCTCAGTAATGTTTTCTTGTATTCTTGTGATGGTCCTTTTTTTGGGATATATTATGGAAAAGAAAAACCTTGACATTCAGCGGGCTGTAGCCCGGGGGTAACCACGCGGCCAAAATGCGCCCGCCATGATTTTTCCCCCCAATGTCTAAAAAAAAAAAAAATCAATCTTTTTTTACATCATAAAAAAAACGAGCGCTTTTTAGCATTTATCAGACTAAGATGTTCTAAAGGGGGATTATCACCATTCACTTGTGCCCCTATTCAAAAACGTTTGCAAAGGGGGCCCTTTTAGCAAACCTTTTATTTTTTTGATTTTACCAACCTGCCTTATAATATCGATCATTCAACGCTGTTATAGTTGGTAACCCTCAGCTTTACGCCGGTGTTAGCAGGAAGACGGTGGGAAATTTCCATGTATATCACTAAATAACTCATTGAATGCTGTCAGGTAGGCCTATTTTCCCCATTAATTACGTACTGATTTACATTATGTTTTTTTTGAATAAAGATTAAATAACACCTTTGCTTGAAAATCCCCGGGAAACAAAAGGTTTTAAAAAACCCGCAGGTGTTTTAGTCGGCCCCAAAAATTTTTCCCCTTATATCTGGCCCATTCATTAAAAAGGTTGCCCCCCCTGTAGCGGTCCAGGGGCAATGTATACTTTTCTGCTGTTAAAATGATGGCTTTAACATGTGCTTCCATCACAACACCCCTTGGGCCAAAAAGTCACAGCAGTTATGTTTTACTATCACTGTGCCACTGTCGCTTGATGAAAACTGCTTTATGACCACCGCCCGCATTGATCTCCCCCCAAAAAACATTCCATCCCGTTTTTAAACCGTCAGCACCCGGATAAGCGGTGTCACCTTTGTGTGCCATCCCCCCCCGCCCTCCCGCCCTGGGGTAAGTCACTAACCTTTGGGGGGACCTACCAATTACAGTTTGGGGACACGCACGATGGAAAACGCAATTTTGCAAACAAAATTCAACCTCCCCATCTTCCAAAAATTTTTAATAATTTTCGGTACATCTGCTTCTGTGTTGGTATGATACATTTCAAAGAATGCATGTGACTCTTTGGAAGAAGATAAAATAAAGAGTGCAGTTCACTGACGCTCTTGCGGATTGACAGTACAAAATAATTCTGTCGTTAAAGGACCTTCTCCTCAATATCCAGGGCAATCCATTTAAAGATGTCTTCAAAGTTTTTTCAGCCGCCTTTGAAAACAACATATTTGATGTTAGAACGCTTAGGACTCTCCTCTATCAGCCCATAGTTCCTCAGGCCAAGGCTTTCAACAATTGTCCTCCTCACCGAGGTTGTTGCAGTGGCTGTCAATGCAACAACGCACGTACTTGTTTTCAAGATTGAACGTAATTCTCCAAGTTGTCCATAGCACTTCCGGAATACAGAGCTCTCTTTTGATGAATGGCCCCTGTAAATTTTGACATAAGATGAAATGTTATGACAAAAATTTTAAATTAATGGAGAATATCAAACAAAAACTGTGGGTAGGGCAGCTAAATACATGTTTTTAGTTATTTATTTCTTAAATTATCAAAGTGAAGTAAAACAACAAAAACATGAAGAATACACTAAACAACCATTCCTATTCAAACAATTAATAAAACAAACAAAACAAAACAAAGGTACATGTACAAAACAAACATATAAGGCATAACACAGGGTCTATAAATGGTTAAATTTTGTTCATCAACATTCTTGAATTAATTAGCTGAAGTTGATATTGATAAGAGCCAGGATTATCAATGGATTCAACAATGGAAGAGTTTAGTCATCCATGCAATTAGGCCATTAAACATGGGAGGATAAAGTGGTGGCATGATAGCAACAAAGCTTTTGAATTTAGTCATTGACAGGTCTAGTCATAAAATGTGGTCGTGGTCTTAAGTAGGATTCTATTTGGTATTCGTGCAGTAAACAGAGCAAAACAATCAAAACGTTTGTTTCAAAATAGGAAGGCAATGAATAATGAGAACAACAACATGTTCATCATGGCTACTTCCAAGTTCCATAGGCATAGCCAGAATAAACAATTCAAATGTCAATAGGCTATTAGTATTACAAGTTCCCACGTAGATATCACATTATCATGCTGTACATATTTTATGTCAGTAGAGAGTACTTTGTCTACCGTCTTTTTAGCTATGACCAAAGGCTCCAGTCATTTTTCACAAAATATAATTTAACATCCTAAAACAGTAATCGTTACCTACCATTTCGACACGCAATGACTTTCGTCACAAAGTCCACAGCATCTGTTTTTGACCAACTGCAATAGCTCCTTCCAATAGCTGTGCAAAGAATCTCTGACCGGTAAAAGATTGAGTACTTATTCGATTGTTCCAAGACATGGACTGGTATATCTGAAGTAATATCAGCAGCCTCAGACCGAGTTTGCAAACACGATCTAACTGATCTACCGCTAGAGCCTTTAACGGCAGGACGACAATGACGAGCGCTTTGTCGCTGGCATGACTGGTATGTTTCCATCAACGTCTTTCAGAAAGTCCACAACAAATGGGGAAGCTTGAAAATCACACTTTTCCCGAACCGGTGGGTAAATTGATGAACAAATCATTACCATGTGCGAAATGCCGAAGAGCAGTAACTTCTGACTTTTAGCTTCTCGATACCTAATTTTCGCTGCGAAATTAATAGCTTCTTCCACTCGTGTCAGACATTTTCATAATTGCGTTTAGCTGTTGTATGTAACCACTACCACCAGTTGCATACATACAAAGACGTACAGATACCACACTGAGCCTTTGCCTGTCCGCAGAGCAAAATTATGCTAATCACTTCACGTCACATTTAAGCACGCTCACACAGTGGCACGCTTGAATGTCCTCGGAATCTTTCCGGTAAACTTGCAAATGAACAAGACCGTTATCAGCGGCCTTGATCGTAAAACGCCATCTACGGTGGTGAAGGACTGGCGCGGATCGTGCAACCAGGATCCGCATAATAACGGTCTTGCACAAGACTAATATAATACGCACAAACCACGTGAGTCGTACGTGTTCGTACTGGTTCGTAAACGTTTCGTACCTACGCGTCACAACCACGTTCCCAGAAGGTAATTTACTGGTACTCACCAGGTCAGGGTCGAAAGGCGGTGGGGATAACGAAGGTCGATACTTCTCAAAGCCCTGAGGACGACGTTGACGAGGAACCGAGCGGCCGGCGGCCGGACGCATTTATTTTGTTCTCTAAAAGATACAGCGGGTTAAAGGCATCGTCACGATCAGAGACTTTCGACAGGACAGAATCGATATCCCTTTTAAAT
>CM055818.1:16488652-16514588 GCA_029582265.1 Zoroaster sp. YZ-2022
TTCCACAATTATAGCAGAAGAAAGACCTCGTGTTCTGACGGAAAGGTGCCGATGGAGCAGACCGGTTTCGGCCCTGGGTTACTTCCCTAAAGAACCCGCTCCAGCGCTGGTGGTCGGTCCACCGCCTGTCGAGGTCGCCGACTCGCTGTTAACGTTACGTGTCTGTCGCTAGAACTGGTGTCGGTTTGGGCAGATAAGGTGTGCTCCATGATGGACACCTTTTTTGCTGGGGTTTTTGCCATCCTTCAGCCCGGATTCTCTTCTAGTTGCGTTTCGGCGGCTTCGCAACAATTCTAATACTGTCGGTGGATCGGTTTTCTTGGTTTGGAGTTGCAGCATATGAAGGAGAGGGTCATTATAAAGACAGCCACGCTGAAACTGGCTGCAGAGGAGCTTGGAACTGCACTGGTTCGACGCCATCCTCCTCTACAACCCGAGTCAGCATGGTGTGTAGCCTCAGCAGGTACCCGATGCTTTCTCCCCTTTTTTGGTATTCACAACGGGAACGTGGTCAAGAGTCTCGTCTCCATCAGCTGTAGACCCGCACGCTTTTGAAAGGCAATCGAGGTAGTCACACAACGCACCATCTCCCTACTGCCCAGACAACATCTAAAGCTGGGGAACTAAAGACTCAGACCCGACTTCTCTTCTCGGCTTCAGAAATACTGTCATCTTTAAAAGCTGCCGGGCGAGGCGTCGCCAATTTTCAAAGTCCAATTCACCAGTGGGAGTAACGGCCGGAGAACAACCTCAGACGCCGGTAAGATCTACTGGGTGTATATGGGGACATGGGTAACTTTGGGTTTGGACGAAGTGGGTTGGCTCGTCCGTATCTGCACTGACTGCCGGAACTAACCCAAGGACCCCTTAAGATCGTTCAAAGTTTTGCCATGGTACAAAAATTCTTAAGTGCGCCAGAAACTCCATCGTGCTCAGTTGATATACGGTTTACAAAATAATAAATACAAAAATACAGTACCAACAACAGGAACAATGGTTGGAGAAAATTCAGCAATTAACAACAATTGATGTTTCAAAATGATAAGTGTTAAGTTAGAAGGAAAATGCTTAGGTTAATATGCAGCAAAAAGTTTAACAATGTTGGAATATTGGCAAAAAACAGTTATAATAACAAGCTAATTAAAGAAGATCAACTAGAATTGCTTCCACTAAATGTTTTTGGTATTTCCCTCCAGGACGACGAAAAACTATAATATCGCAACAACAAAAAACCAGGAACAGTCAGAAAAAGGTGGGAGGGAAACTGAATTGGAATTGAGCAAATCCGGGTGGTGCCTCCAATTTTGTCACAGGTTTTACCTCTGTTTTTATTAAGAGCCTGCGACCTGTGTTCGATTGTTAAAAAACGGAACTTTGCTCTTTAAAGAAACACAGCGGACAGCGAATTTGTTTGATCCTCTTTACCGCTGTCAAGATATTTATTATTATTATGTGATCATATCAAAGAAAAAAAATCAACAAAACAGTATCGGTAAGAAATCATTAAAATTTAATTAAAACAGTGTAAATGGATGAAAGCATAGGAAGACACTTCAGTGGTGTAATAAATGAATTTGAGTTTGGCAATCTACCAAAGACCTTGATCATAAAATAAACAACAAATACCGGTAATAACTCACAAATTGAGTCTGGGCAACTTCAGTCGGAAGTACGATCAAATATGAATTATAAGAGAAAGGATAAAATTAGACCACTGAATTGTCAACAAATCAACAAGGAAAATTCACGAAAACATATTGAAAAATACACGAAATGCTTATTAAATCCTACAGTGGTTTCTCTATGCAGCTAGTGTCAAGTGACAATGGATCTTGTAGGATTAAATGAAAAAAAAAATCAACCGTAAAAAATAATCAATATAAAAGTAGAATTTATAAGAGTGAACCACTGGAGAAATTAATCAACAATGAATAAAATGTTCAACATATGGATATAACAATGATCTTAGCTGGGTTTCGCGCTTCAACTGGGTCTTGGAAAGGACGCAAATCTTTAAAGACGACTCAGGTTGGCTCCGAGTGCAGCGTCCTGGCGATCTCCAGAAGAGGCGACAAAAGGGGGTTGAGAAGCGGGCAGTGGGGGAGATGAACTGGTCAACTCCACCAAGCGAGACCTGGTGGACTAGTGTCTGTATCAACAGAGCACGTGATAGGGGACGTAAGAAGAATATGTTAGGAACATACTTTAGGGAAAGTCAACGCGTTCCTAAAGAAAACTACGCAAAGTGCGAAATCGGGCACTTTCGAGAATAGGTTCTTCTCACATCTAGGTCTTGTTCGCTTCTGAGTAATGGGTCAATACTTTTCAAAATACAACTAACTAGAACTAAGTAAATTAACCAAAATAATAAAAGAAACCTAATAGATTGAAAATATAGTATGCGCTTCGTCAATACATTTGACAACTTAGAAATGTTCTTTCTAGAAATAATCGAGAGTAATTACTTGCTTTTCATTCATAAATCATACTGCGAAAAATCAAGGAAATGGTTCAAGCATAGGTTCGAACATGATAGTTGTTACGTGCGTGTGTCTAACACTCCTGTGGTCAACTGAGGGCAAAGGTCACAGTTGTTTATACGCTAAACAGCAAACAGTCGTTTAGTCTATTTAATTGAAAGGAATGTGTATAACTGTCTTATTTGCAAGGACATGGACAATACTATATCCATGACCATATATCCATACAGTATGCGCAAATGTGTACAACAATATGGCACCACAACTGTGAATCAGTAAAACGGTCAGTTTGGATAATCAACTTGTAGTGAATTTGGATTAAATTAGAAGAGTGATTTAACCAACCTTAACAAATTAAGAAACTGGGTCATTGAATAATAAACACATCTAAACAGTAGAATAGGCTGGGTGGAAATTAGTAACAATTGAAATACATCAAAACTGAACAATAACTAGCTAAAGGATGGCATGGAAATTCTAGCAGCCAGCTAAATCTAACGGGACTCATGAATCTTTTCCGTACGCGCAATGAGTATTAAAGGTTACACAATGAAATATCATTTTATACAATTCAATATACATAAAGGCAATGTTCTACAAATATACTGGCGACTGATCTGAAACTCATATTGGACTGTTCCATCCGTCTTGAGTTTGTCTTTAACCAGTTTGTTGAATAATCAAATCACAATCATTGAAAAATTATACACGGAATATATTTATACATAGAAAGTAAAATAAGTAGCTTACCTGTATCAACAGAGCACGTGATAGGGACGTAAGAAGAATATGTTAGGAACATACTTTAGGAAAGTCAACGTTCCTAAAGAAAACTACGCAAAGTGCGAAATCGGGCACTTTCGAGAATAGGTTCTTCTCACATCTAGGTCTTGTTCGCTTCTGAGGAGACAGGAGCGGGACAAGGATAAACCATACTGGCCACGCACTCGGACAGGCGGGGTTTGACAATTTGATTGGTCAAAAATTTAAAACAATGACGCAATTTCGCCTTCAGAGGAATTGGGACCAATCAGCAAAATATTAGTGGACAGCACTCTTGAAGAAAGCGTGGACACTAGATATTGACCAATCTGGAGGGGTGTTTATGCCATGTTGGCCGGCGTGGTCAAATATCCCATCACTTAAAACAAAGGGACTACTGATCGAGCTTGGGAAATTACGTAATGTCCTTGGGGTAGTTCCGGACACGAAAGAATGTCGTCGTCAGCAGATAACATCGTGGGAACAACAGTTAAGCCCTTTTTTCCCACGAGTTTGGTTTGGAAACATTGAAAATAAAAAAACGTGAGGGGTAAAATACAGCCTCGGGTGATTCACACAAAGGCAAGAAGCAGAAATCACCTTTAAAGTAACATTCGTCGGACCACCTTAAATGGGTTAAAATTGAAATTATAACAGGGTCCGACATTCTCCCCTTCTTGAATCATGGCGTCCACGACATGCATCTCACCTATTGGTGAGAACTTAATCTTGATGATAAATCACATTAATGAGGTTACTAGTAACTTCTAGGGCTCTTTGCTGCATGGCTAAATGTTGCTCAAGGAGTTTGGCTTTTGGCTCATCAAAACCATAATATTGCGGTGGCCTTCTGTTGCGAATAGGTCGGGAGACAATGTTGGGCTCATCAGTGTCAGGTTCAGCTCCCGTCCCTTTGGTGGGCTCTGGAATGGGGGGTCCAGGGTCCGACTTCTTGCTCTCCTCTTCACAAGAGTGTTCATCCGAGCCGGATGGGTCAGAAGGAGAACTGGGGTCGGTGCTGTTGGCGGATGGCATGGTCTCGTCTGAATGAGAGTGGTGTGAACCTTGTGTGGGTTCACTCTCTTCGATGGGTTCACTCTCCGCTGGAGTAGGAACATGAAGTGGGGGACCACTAACGACGTGTGCCGATTCTAAAGGGACCAGTTCTGGGTTAAAAATCTGGGCATTCGGGTTAAGAGGGATTTGCCCTCTAGGGGCTGGTATTGGGCGAAGGACATAGAAGTTCTCATCCGAGATGTCAGAGTCCAGCGCATCTTCCATGTCATCAACATGCTCGACTAATACCCTCCGAACGGGGCGTTTGCGACGAGGCTTGGGTATGGGTCGCTCAGCGTCACTAGCATCATCATTAGAAGGTAGAAACCCACAAGGAAGAAGCATGTTACGGTGAAGGGTTTTACTTGGGCCCTCGCCATCAATCGGGCTCACAACATAGACGGGCATGTCAGGATTCACTCTCCGTTGCACGCGATAGACTATCTTGCTCCATCTATCTGCAAGTTTGTGTCGCCCCTTGTGGCCGACGTTTTTGACGAGTACCCGGTCATCCTCTTCGAGAGCGTTGTCTCGTACTTTCTTGTCGTACCGAATTTTATACATTTCGGCGGTCTTCTTCATAGTGGCTGAAGCGAGCTCATGTGCGTATCGTAACCTCTCTTGCAGATCAGCGGCATATTGGGCGTGGTCGACAGCGTTCTGCTGTGTGGTTAACCCAAACATGACATCTATGGGGAGGCGGGGTTCGCGACCAAACATCAGGAAATACGGTGACATCCCTGTAGAAACGTACTTTGTACAATTATATGCGTGGACCAAAGGGCCGACGTGGAGCCTCCATTTTCTCTTCTTTTCGTCATCCAGGGTGCCCAACATGCTGAGTAGGGTCTGGTTGAATCTCTCGCACTGTCCGTTCCCTTGAGGATGATAGGGCGTGGTCCTCGTCTTCTTGATGCCAGAAACGGTACACAAATCATGGATCAGCCGTGCTTCAAAATCTCTCCCCTGGTCAGAGTGTAATCGCTCGGGGAACCCGTAGTGAAGAAAATAATTGTCCCACAGTACTTTAGCAACAGTCCGCGATGTCTGGTTCTTAGTGGGGAAAGCCTGGGCGTAACGAGTGTAGTGATCGGTCACAACTAGTATATCTTTTGTGTTACTGTCATCGGGCTCCAAGCTTAAGAAGTCAATACAGACAAGTTGCATTGGTGCAGTAGTTTTGATGGAGACCAGCGGTGCTGACTTCTCCGCTCGCTTCTTCCGTCGCACACACCGTTCACAGGTTTGACACTTCCGCTCCACATCAGTTGTCATATTTGGCCAAAAAAACCGAAACCGGGCGAGGTCAAGGGTTCTCTCAATCCCAAGATGGCCGACTTCATCATGGATGCCGTGCAAGGCTCTCTGGCGGTGACTCTTGGGCACAATAAGTTGTGAAACAATGCGACCATCACTTGTAGTACTCTGCCTGTAAAGAACTCCATCTCGAATTTTAAGTTTGTCCCAATGACGAAGAAGTAGTTGTGCCTCTCTCGGCAACTCTGCCCGCTGGTCACCTCGGGGGTTCTCGCCATTCTGGACACATCGGGTGACTGCTCGTATGGCCTCATCCTCTTCTTGTAGTCTTTGCCAATCTCTCTGGCTCATTCCTGGCAATGTACTCTGAGTGAACTCTGGGGGAATAGCTTGCTGGGAATCGGTCAGACTTTCTACTAGTGCTGGTGCCGGCTCATCATCTGGGCTGGTAAATTCTGCGTTCGTGGTCTTCATATTGACGTTATGACGACGGCATACTGCGTGAAATACATCTTGCGTGCATGTACTGTGCTCACCGCCTGTAATCCGCTCGCACAACTGACGTATCTTTTCACCAGTCCTTGCTGACTCGTCATCTTCGTCGGGGGGTTGCTGGGGTCTTCTTGACAACCCGTCAGCGTCGCCATTCTTGTCGCCAGGTCTGTACTTGATAACGAAGTTGTAGTTAGCTAGGGCAGCCAACCATCTGTGACCCGTAGCGTCGAGTTTGGCGGTGGTCAGTACGTATGTTAGCGGATTATTGTCGGTGAGAACAGTAAAAGATGCGCCATACAAATAGTCGTGGAATTTCTCCGTGATAGCCCACTTGAGTGCCAAAAATTCCCATTTGTAGGCCGGATAGTTCAGTTCACTCTTCGACAGTCCTCTGCTGGCATAGGCGATAACATTCAGGCGGCCATTATTTCCTTCTTGGTAGAGTGCAGCGCCAAGCCCAGTCCCACTGGCATCAGTGTGGAGGATGAAAGGTTTACCGTAGTCTACAAACCCTAGGACGGGGGCTGAGGTAAGCTTCTCGACGATGGTAGAAAATGATTTCTGACACTCTTCAGTCCATAGTGGGCCAAAGGGTTCATTAGGGCTTCGCAACTTGACCGGATTCTTCTTCTTGGTTGTGCGGTGCCGTTTCTTCGTCAAGTCACTAGTGGCAGTCAACTGGTTCAGTGGTTTGGCTATGGATGAATACCCTTCTACGAATCGACGGTAATATCCGGAAAACCCGAGGAAAGACTTCAATTCCCTTGCCGTGTTTGGGGTAGGCCATGATTTGACGGCTTCTATCTTTTCCGGGTCAGTGCTCACACCTTCAGACGAGACGACATGACCGAGACACTTCACCGACGACTGAAAGAATTTACACTTGGATGGGCTGAGCTTCAACCCATACTGATGGAGACGGTCCAGAACTTGGAAGAGACGTGCCTCGTGCTCCTCTGCCGTCTTTGCAAAGACAATGATGTCGTCTAAGTAGACAAAAACACCGTTATGATGGAGATCACCCATGCACTTCTCCATGAGACGTTGGAAGGTTGCAGGGGCGTTGGTTATACCTTGGGGCATACGGGTGAACTCGTAGAACCCCAAGGGACACCAGAAAGCAGTCTTGTGCCTGTCTTCTTCGGACATCTCGATTTGGTAATACCCGGACTTTAAATCGAGGCAGGAAAACCACTTAGCGCCGTTCATAGCGTGTAAGGTATCTTCGATCTTGGGTATTGAATATTGATCACGTATAGTGCGGCTGTTCAACTTCCGATAATCAATGCAAAGTCGGAGGTCTCCGTTCTTTTTCCTAACCAGCACTATAGGAGAGGCAAACTGACTTGCCGACTCTTGAATTATGCCTTTCTCCTGAAGTTCCTTCAGATGCTGACGGGCATCAGCATAATCTGCTGGGGGGATACGGCGACAACCCACGCGAAAGGCGTCTCATCAGACAAGTTGATAGTATGCTTAACGGCAGACGTGCAACCAATGTCCAAGTCGTCTCGGAGAACACATCGGCACGACTACGGAGTAATTCCGCACCGCCTGATATCATCTTTGGGGAGGGGGGAACTTTCGAAGTCAAAATTAACGTAGTTATCGCTGGGTGCGGCTAAGGATGGTGACATAGGGGTCGCTTGAGCACTGAATGGTAATTTCTCTTCAATGCTACATGCCGAAGCAAGCCGACATCGGGCAGGGATGACCACACTCTGGCAGGACTTATTGGTGAGAACTATTCTCGTCTTCGCCATCCTGCGAGCAGGCAACTCAACCAGACTGTCTCTCATTTCAATGCCGTTGGGGAGTTGGGATGTCCTCCCCTTCTCGATGAGAACTTCACGCTTGGCCCGAGAGCAATTATTTACCATTGTAGTTACTTCGATCTCCTCGCCTGGCTTGATTACTGTAAGTTTCACGGATTTAACTGGCCCAAGGTTGCCGTTAGGTTTTAAGCTGGGGGAGACCTTGTAAACTTGTGCCCACGCACTATCGACTGGAAATCTTTGAAGGAACTTCTTGCCACCCTTCTGCTGACACACTCGTAACATTTCTTTTACGACGCTGGTGTTGGTGCCCACGAGCAGGGGGACGTCATCTTTTCCCTGACGGTTTGGACACACAAGGGCAAGGGTTGTGACGTCATGTTGTGTCCCAGCCGAGCTAGCTGGGAACATGAGGTTGACTTCTACAAAGCCCTTGTATGGCACTACTTGGCCGGCTGCTCCTACCACTGCAAGGTGTGATAGGGGTTGAATTTGGCGATGCCTAAGGTAGCGGTCGTGAAAAGCTTCTGTTACGCAAGTGACCTGCGACCCTGTATCAAGGAGACAATTAGTAGGGTGACCGTCGATGAAGACAGGGGTGGTAGTCTGGTCGCCGACGACACCTTGGGGGATACTTCGGACATCGTGTGAAGGAGATCCCTGATACATTGTCGCAGTCGTGAATACATTAGTTGAACCCTCAGGAGGTTTGGGGGCGGCAGTCGGGTCCTTTACAGCTGCCCGCTGTCGTTTCCCGTATTCTTCGTCTTTGTCTGCCTCGCCACCATCTTTTCCTGCACGAGTGCCGGGTTCTTTGGGGATGCGCAGGCGTCCATTCGGTGGCCGTCCTCTCCACAATTATAGCAGAAGAAAGACCTCGTGTTCTGACGGAAAGGTGCCGATGGAGCAGATCGGTTTCGTCCTGGGTTACTCTGTCCCTTAAAGAACCCGTCCAAGCGCTGGTGCAGTCGGTCCACCGCCTGTCGCAGGTCGCCGACTTCGCTGTTAACGTTACGGTCTGTCGCTAGAACTGGTGTCGGTTTGGGCAAGGGGGTAGATAAGGTGTGCTCCATGGCGGACACCTTCTTTGCTGGGGGATTTTTTGCCATCCTTCGCCCGGACTTCTCTTCTAGTTGCGTTTCGGCGGCCCGAACTTCTCGCAACAATTCTAATACTGTCGGTGGATCGGTTTTCTTGGTTTGGAGTTGCAGCATATGAAGGAGAGGGTCATTATAAAGACAGCCACGCTGAAACTGGCTGCAGAGGAGCTTGGAACTTCGCACTGGTTCGACGCCATCCTCCTCTACAACCCGAGTCAGCATGGTGTGTAGCCTCAGCAGGTACTCCGATGCTTTCTCCCCTTCTTTTTGGTATTCACAACGGAACGTGGTCAAGAGTTCGTCTCCATCAGCTGTAGACCCGTACGCTTTTGAAAGGCAATCGAGGTAGTCGTTGGCCAACGCACCATCTCCTACTGCCCAGACAACATCTAAAGCTGGGGGAACTAAAGACTCTGTGACCCGACTTCTCTTCTCGGCTTCAGAAATACTGTCATCTTTTAAAAGCTGCCGGGCGAGGCGTCGCCAATTTTCAAAGTCCAATTCACCAGTGGGAGTGGGGGTACGGCCGGAGAATAACCTCAGACGTCGGTAAGATCTACTGGGGTGTATATGGGGGACATGGGTAACTTTGGGTTTGGACGAAGTGGCTGGCTCGTCCGTATCTGCACTGACTGCCGGAACTAACCCAAGGGACCCCTTAAGATCGTCTAAAGTTTTGCCATGGGTGGCCAAAAATTCTTTAAGTGCGTCAGGAAACTCCATCGTGCTCAGTTGATATACGGTTTACAAAATAATAAATACAAAAATACAGTACCAACAACAGGAACAATGGTTGGAGAAAATTCAGCAATTAACAACAATTGATGTTTCAAAATGATAAGTGTTAAGTTAGAAGGAAAAATGCTTAGGTTAATATGCAGCAAAAAGTTTAACAATGTTGGAATATTGGCAAAAAACAGTTATAATAACAAGCTAATTAAAGAAGATCAACTAGAATTGCTTCCACTAAATGTTTTTGGTATTTCCCTCCAGGACGACGAAAAACTATAATATCGCAACAACAAAAAAACAGGAACAGTCAGAAAAAGGTGGGAGGGAAACTGAATTGGAATTGAGCAAATCCGGGTGGTGCCTCCAATTTTGTCACAGGTTTTACCTCTGTTTTTATTAAGAGCCTGCGACTGTGTTCGATTGTTAAAAAAACGGAACTTTGCTCTTTAAAGAAACACAGCGGACAGCGAAATTTGTTTGATCCTCTTTTACCGGCTGTCAAGATATTTATTATTATTATGTGATCATATCAAAGAAAAAAAATCAACAAAACAGTATCGGTAAGAAATCATTAAAATTTAATTAAAACAGTGTAAATGGATGAAAGCATAGGAAGACACTTCAGTGGTGTAATAAATGAATTTGAGTTTGGCAATCTACCAAAGACCTTGATCATAAAATAAACAACAAATACCGGTAATAACTCACAAATTGAGTCTGGGCAACTTCAGTCGGAAGTACGATCAAATATGAATTATAAGAGAAAGGATAAAATTAGACCACTGAATTGTCAACAAATCAACAAGGAAAATTCACGAAAACATATTGAAAAAATACACGAAATGCTTATTAAATCCTACAGTGGTTTCTCTATGCAGCTAGTGTCAAGTGACAATGGATCTTGTAGGATTAAATGAAAAAATAATCAACCGTAAAAAATAATCAATATAAAAGTAGAATTTATAAGAGTGAACCACTGGAGAAATTAATCAACAATGAATAAAATGTTCAACATATGGATATAACAATGATCTTAGCTGGGTTTCGCGCTTCAACTGGGTCTTGGAAAGGACGCAAATCTTTAAAGACGACTCAGGTTGGCTCCGAGTGCAGCGTCCTGGCGATCTCCAGAAGAGGCGACAAAAGGGGGTTGAGAAGCGGGGCAGTGTGGGGAGATGAACCGGGTCAACTCCACCAAGCGAGACCTGGTGGACTAGTGTCTGTATCAACAGAGCACGTGATAGGGGACGTAAGAAGAATATGTTAGGAACATACTTTAGGGAAAGTCAACGTTCCTAAAGAAAACTACGCAAAGTGCGAAATCGGGCACTTTCGAGAATAGGTTCTTCTCACATCTAGGTCTTGTTCGCTTCTGAGTAATGGGTCAATACTTTTCAAAATACAACTAACTAGAACTAAGTAAATTAACCAAAATAATAAAAGAAACCTAATAGATTGAAAATATAGTATGCGTCGTCAATACATTTGACAACTTAGAAATGTTCTTTCTAGAAATAATCGAGAGTAATTACTTGCTTTTCATTCATAAATCATACTGCGAAAAATCAAGGAAATGGTTCAAGCATAGGTTCGAACATGATAGTTGTTACGTGCGTGTGTCTAACACTCCTGTGGTCAACTGAGGGCAAAGGTCACAGTTGTTTATACGCTAAACAGCAAACAGTCGTTTAGTCTATTTAATTGAAAGGAATGTGTATAACTGTCTTATTTGCAAGGACATGGACAATACTATATCCATGACCATATATCCATACAGTATGCGCAAATGTGTACAACAATATGGCACCACAACTGTGAATCAGTAAAACGGTCAGTTTGGATAATCAACTTGTAGTGAATTTGGATTAAATTAGAAGAGTGATTTAACCAACCTTAACAAATTAAGAAACTGGGTCATTGAATAATAAACACATCTAAACAGTAGAATAGGCTGGGTGTGGAAATTAGTAACAATTGAAATACATCAAAACTGAACAATAACTAGCTAAAGGATGGCATGGAAATTCTAGCAGCCAGCTAAATCTAACGGGACTCATGAATCTTTTCCGTACGCGCAATGAGTATTAAAGGTTACACAATGAAATATCATTTTATACAATTCAATATACATAAAGGCAATGTTCTACAAATATACTGGCGACTGATCTGAAACTCATATTGGACTGTTCCATCCGTCTTGAGTTTGTCTTTAACCAGTTTGTTGAATAATCAAATCACAATCATTGAAAAATTATACACGGAATATATTTATACATAGAAAGTAAAATAAGTAGCTTACCTGTATCAACAGAGCACGTGATAGGGACGTAAGAAGAATATGTTAGGAACATACTTTAGGGAAAGTCAACGCTCCTAAAGAAAACTACGCAAAGTGCGAAATCGGGCACTTTCGAGAATAGGTTCTTCTCACATCTAGGTCTTGTTCGCTTCTGAGGAGACAGGAGCGGGACAAGGATAAAACCATACTGGCCACGCACTCGGACAGGCGGGGTTTGACAATTTGATTGGTCAAAAATTTAAAACAATGACGCAATTTCGCCTTCAGAGGAATTGGGACCAATCAGCAAAATATTAGTGGACAGCACTCTTGAAGAAAGCGTGGACACTAGATATTGACCAATCTGGAGGGGTGTTTATGCCATGTTGGCCGGCGTGGTCAAATATCCCATCACTTAAAACAAAGGGACTACTGATCGAGCTTGGGAAATTACGTAATGTCCTTGGGGTAGTTCCGGACACGAAAGAATGTCGTCGTCAGCAGATAACATCGTGGGAACAACAGTTAAGCCCTTTTTTCCCACGAGTTTGGTTTGGAAACATTGAAAATAAAAAAACGTGAGGGGTAAAATACAGCCTCGGGTGATTCACACAAAGGCAAGAAGCAGAAATCACCTTTAAAGTAACATTCGTCGGACCACCTTAAATGGGTTAAAATTGAAATTATAACAGGGTCCGACATGGTGTTAGCAGCAGAATGTGGGTTCGAATCCCGGCCGTGACACTTGTGTCCTTGAGCAAGACACTTAACCATAATTGCTTCACTCCACCCAGGGGTTAAATGGGTACCTGTGAGGGCAGAGTTGGTTGATTAGCCCTATAATGGCAGCAATTGAGCTGTATATTCCCCAGGGAGTTGAGATGGTTTCAGGAATGATTTATGAGCCTTATGAGCAGGGGTAATAATATAATGCGCCTTGAGCACCACTCAGTTGGTGGATACGTGCGGTATAGTCGTCATCATCATCATTATTATCATGTACGTATATGTATGTCTACACTGCAATGGAAACATACGTGCACAGACGCACACACAATACATGAGTTGCACGTCAAGGGGAATCCCATACACACACATGTACATGTACGGCCAAAGACAACGCGGCGGCAGCCAGACCGTTAAGACGGATCCTTTCGAGCTCCTGTGAAATTGCGTCATAACCAGGAAAAATGTTTGCTGCCACCACGGGCCGCAAAATGTCCAACAGATGTCGCGGATTTCAACCGCTGGAATTTTGAACAATTTTGAACAATTTTGAGTATAAAATTCAAGGCACTTTGTATGGACTTTAAATTTTAAGGTGTTTTGATTTTTAATACTAACAAAACTACCCCCATTGTACAGATATGAAACATTTTGGGAGTTTGTTTCAGCAAACCTTTAAATTCCACTTCTCATTACCTGTATTTGGTTATAAATTCTCATATCTACAGTTTAGTGAAAAGTTTGGTGGGCATTTAGACATTGTTTATGTAACATTCAATCCAAATGTTCAAGACATATATAAGAAAAGAAGTCCGGCCGAATGAATGAGCTTACCTCTGGGTGATCCCGCCTGCTCGGCGCCTACCAACTGCCCCCAGAAATGCCAATCATTGATTCTCCAAATGCTTTGTGGGTAGCCTCGCAGCTGGAGGTCAAGTGACTTGGCGTGACCTCGCACAAGGCGACAAAACAGTGTGGTGAAGTCTAGTCCTTCGATGGGATAAGGGCTGAGGAAGTAATGGAGAGACGGTAATAAGAAAAAATTCTTTACAATTTTGTTGTTGACAGATATAATTCAACATGTTTTAAATTTTTGTCTGCATTGATGTAAGTGTTCATATAAAATGGATATAATTGTTTCAAATATTGTCCACATTGACACGAGAGTTCATAAAGTGCTCTTTGGGTATTGGATCATTTGTACTTGATGTCTTAGCTTTCGGCTTCCGTTTTTCAGCAATTTTTTTATAGAATTTCTCCTGGCAGATTAGAATTATTTGGCTAGGAAAGTGAAGGGATGAATTATCAAGCTAAATCAAACAAATTCCACCAACCTAGTACTGTCGATCTCTCTCATGAGTTTGACGATATTCTTTGTGCCGTTCATGGAGGGGTCTGTCAGGGCACTGATCTCTGCTCCGGTGATCGTCAGCGTCATCAGGGGCTGGGGGCCTGGGGAGTTGGAATACAGCCGCTGGGAGCGCTTGATGTAGATATCCATGTTCTTTCTCTCCAGGGAGATGTAGAGTTCCTCCACACGCTTGGCTTTTGTGCGGAGAGATTTGAAGAAACAACGAGTAATATAATGGGAAATCAAACTGGAATCTTAACAGGGGGTTTTAATAGCAAAAAAGGAAAATCCCTCTTAATTATTATTATAGAGAATTAGCTGTTGCAAACTGCTACCCAACCTAAAGGACCTGTAGTATAAATGCAATTATACAGTGTGTCTCAAAAAAAATGCAAATAAAATTTAACGGAATGCCAGACGTAGAATGAGTAACCAACATAGATAATATAGGTATGGTTTGAAAGATACACCTTTCCACTTTAAAATGAGACATCAAACGTCCAAATCTGATAATTTTTGACAGAGTTATGAGTACTTTTCCAAGAGAGGTCAAATTGACGATGGGACCAAGTTTTTAAATGCAGTGATAATCGATTTTGTTTAGATGTGCAAGTGTTGCAATGTGGATGAACTGTTGATATTACATCCCTTCCCCCTCAACATGCCCTCCCTCTCGCTCGATACACAGGCGACATCGTCTCTCCATGTCTCCCATCGCTCTCCTAACAACATCTGGAGTCTGCCGTAGGACGTCAATCTCAGCTGTTATTCTGTCACGGAGAGTCTGCAGGTCCGGAGTGGGAGTCGTGTACACCTTGGATTTCAAGTATCCCCAGAGGTAGAAATCACACGGGGTGAGGTCTGGAGATCTCGGTGGCCATTCATGCACATGATTCAACGCTATGACACGGTCTCCGAACGCTTCATGAAGGCGGTCTTGGACAGCCAGTAGACGATGAGCCGGAGCGCCGTCTTGAGCCCACCACAGGCACCTAAACACACCTCGCTCCTGAACCTCGAAATGTTCCTCAAGGATGGGGATGACATCATCATTCAACATCTCAAGGTAACGCCGGCCGTTGAGGTTGCCCTGAAAAAACACCGGTCCGACGATGAGGCCACTGCCGCAGAGGCCAACCCAAACACTCACTTTCTCATGATGGAAGTTGTGCTCGTAATTGAAGGGAGGTGGATGTTGTTTGGGGGCGTACTCTCAAACATTGCGTGAGTTGACTTTTCCGTCGAGAAAAAAATCCAGCTTCATCGCCAATGACAAGATGGACGAATCGCACATCTGCCTGCAGCTGGTCGACGACCCACTGACAAAAATTCAACCGTCTTGGCAAATCCGGCGGTAGCAGCCAATGTCGCACGCGCATTTGGTAGGGGTGCATGCCCAGATCCAGCCGAGTGATGCGATTGAACGTGGCATGTGGTAGGCCCAGTCCATTCCGTCTCGCACTGACATGCGGGTTGGCATCCAGCTGCGCCTCCACCAATTCGATGTTTTCCGCCGACCTCCCAGTCCGATGTCGCGCGGAATGCCCTCGAATGAGATTGAGGCTGGTACCCTCCCTCCAGTACTTTCGCAGGTTTCTCCAGATAGTGCTGGCTGCAGGTGGATCTCGATCTGGGAATCGCTGCATAAATGCATCGATAACACCATTTACTCTTCCAGTACGGATGTACTCCGTGACACAAAAAACTCTCTGCTCGTTAGTTAGCTGAACACCAACCATGATCAATGTTTGACGAAAAATGAATTGACAGTACACAGTTGCTCAAGTTAATTAAGCACATCACATAATACTCAAAAAAACTGTTTAGCAAGTAAACACTTTTCTTGGTATCAGTTTGTAAACATGTTTACTAGCTGAACGCACATGTCCAATTCCTAAACATCAATTTTCAATGGCTAAACACTATCCGTCCTCATGCTAAAAATGTTTAGCATGTAAACATGTTTACAAACTGATAGCAAGAAAGTGTTTAGAATTGTGTTTACTCGCTAAACACATTTTTGTAGGCCAGGCAATTATCCACACAGAGGCAATTAGGCTACCTTTGTCCGAATGCCTAAAATTGAAAACTTGGTCCCATTGTCAATTTGACCTCTCTTGGAAAAGTACTCATAACTCTGTCAAAAATTATCAGATTTGGACGTTTGATGTCTCATTTTAAAGTGGACAGGTGTATCTTTCAAACCATACCTATATTATCTATGCTGGTTAATCATTCTACGTCTGGCATTCCGTAAAATTTTGTTTGCATTTTTTTTGAGACGCACTGTATATTGGCCTTATGTTTTGAACCTAGCAGGTTCTTTCTCAAAGGCAAAATGGGACAAGGTATAAACAACATACACATAAGAAGTTAATAGTCAGGTGTGACATGAACACTTTTATATCTTTCATAGGATTCCTAAAAAAATTCCAAAGCACTGCAGCTCGTAAGCCTGACGAAAACGGTGAAGTAATGATCAGTTTGAGATGTGGGAGGGAAAACTCCAAATACTCCGGGGAAAGAAACACGCAATTAAGTAGGGACTGAAAACCTAATCCACATGTCAACTTTGGTCCGAGTGGGATTCGAACCTGGGTCTCCAGAGGTGGAAGGCGAGGAAAGTATCACTATGCTAACATGATTTCAAGTTCCGAGAAGCACTGGTGTTTTAAATTTGTTTTAAACTGACACATTTTCCAAAAAACTCAAAATGGAGTTTCCATAGAGCTACCACAAACCTTCCTCAGACTGTCAATATAAAGCTTAAATCTTATTCAATGCCAGAAATATTCGACAACATATTCTTCAAAATCTTGCAAAAAACATTGAATATTAAGTCAAAATAAGAAAGTGTTTATATGTTGATAAAGTGTTAACATGTCATTTATTAATGGTGCCAAATAAGGCTGTGCGTTTTTGGTTATTTCGGGAACCGGATACCCGAAATTGGAAATCTTTGGATACGCGGGTACCCATAAACAATTTTTGTAAAAACACGTAAATTCTCCCAAATGTATAAAATAACCAATATGAACAAGTCGTTTACGGGTAATTGAAACTGAAAAATGGAACCGGGTAATGACAGTTTCGGTTGGGTATCCGGGTACCTGGATACCCGGCACAGCCTTAGTGTTCAAGAAAAGACTCTTCATAACCAGATTGAAGGTTAATGAGTTTAATTTAAGGGGAAAGTACGCCATTAATGTTGGCAAAAAAAAAAAATTTTTTTTTAAATAAATAAATAAATCAAGATATGCAATGAAAACCAGCATTTTATGTTATGTTGTTGGAGAAAATAGTGAATGATGAATTTGTTCTCATTCTAATGTGAAATTCAGGAAAGAGTACTCTTTCCTAAATTCAAACTGAAAAAATATCATTTCTTGGGAAGATTGATATTATCAATTTGTATACAGTTACAGATTTCAATTTTACCATTTGGTTTTATTTGCATCACCATATGCAATAAATAGCACATGCAAAAATTGTGACAAATGCATGCATGTTTTCCAAAACTGAGCCACTGACAGTTTTAGTACACAAACAGTACATTATGGGAACAAACAAGCAATTTGCGATCATTCTGTGCAATACTTAAAAATTTCCAAAATGTTTTTGCAAGCAGAATCAGTACATGCAGTGCATTTGTCTTGTTAAATGAAATGTTAATGATTCTCAAGACACAGGCAGGCAGTCAAACAGTTACCATTGTCGGGCATTATTAGGAAGGGATGGAATGGGATATTAAACAAAAGACAGGGTGTAAAGATCGACCCCACTGGTCCAAGGATAGGGGTACAATTAGTTCAGGGTGGTTTGAGGTTGTTAATTGTAGGATGATCCACATTTTGGCGCTCAGCCTTAGCAACGCTGAGAACTCAATCATGCAACCCGCGCAGACTAATGAACATTGCAAAGCTTGACCAAGGTAATGGCCGATAGCAACAGTCGTCATGGAAAGGTGCTACCCTACTGGGCAATCTGTTCTGTTTGACATGCTGCAGAGCTGCCAACTCTTCCGGATTCTGCAGAAGACTTCGTGTATTTACTTACTTAAAATATATGCAAGGAGGCCTCTCCTTTTGGCACCAAAGGAGCGGCCTCCTGCATATTTTAAGTAAATTAAATCAATATGCTAAGTCTTCGCAGAATCCGGAAGAGTTGGCAGCTCTGCATGCTGGATTGGAAAAGCAGACAAAAAGTCCGGCTTATAAAAATCCCACATACATTTTATTGTGATTTCTTTGAAAATGTTTCAAAATACTTCTAGATCTAGAATTAAATGGTGCTCGTGTCCTTGAGCAAGCTACTTTTAATATTGTAATTGCTTCCCTTTACCCAGGAGTATAAATGGGTACCTGTGAGGGTAGAGGTGGTAATTGTTTTTGATTAGCCCTGTAGCGCCAAAAAAGGTTCCACATAATGGGCTGTATACTCCCCAGGGAGCTGAGAAAGATTACAGGAATGATATTGGCCCATCAGTGACCAGGGGAAATAATGTATAAAACACACAAAACAGGTCATTAAACTGTGGTAAAGACCAAGCGCATCAAACTTTTATTCCCAATCATAAATGCCTATATCAATTTCATTTTCGTTCATAAAGCCAAATAGAAATGAGCAAATTCATGTTTTCATAAAACGCTTTCAAAGTATATGTACAGGCAGGTAATGCGAAAAAATCTTTGTCACTGATTGGTTCAAATCCAAATTGCGTGTCGCACAAAACAGCTGGCACATGCATGCTGCTCTGAATTTTTATAAGCTATGTCTTTACCATCCATTAATACACCCACCATGTGATTACGTTTTGTCCAATAAGATTGTCTAAACTGTCTTCAGCATTTATGAATTTCTAATGCATGCTGTTAGTGTTTGGATGCAGACAAGGAAAGACAGTGCCCAACACCATGCCGACACACACTTTTGCTACCTGACAGCAATTCTCCATGGGTCTGGCGTAGCTCGGCCACTTTGTTGTCCAGGAGCTCTCTCCGTCTCTCACTCTCCAGTCTCTCGTCTTTCATCAACTACAAAAACCACAAACAAAATATCATTCTTGAAAGTTTATTGGTTTCCTTAGTGGTACATGCATTTTCTGCACATTTATCATGTGTATGAGGTGAATGTAGAGAGAGCATGAGCGTTTTTGCAAATGACTAATTTTAAGCTGCGCATGATACAACACAGTCTCTTCACAGATTTTCCCAGCATGAAAGAGCGAATTTCGGTTCAGTTTCGAAAACCTTGGGTGCCCTACAAATTCCATCTCCACCGGGCTTGTGTATGAGCTGCCAAGGGCACATTATTTTTAGATTGTCGCTCACTAATAGGGCAACGATAAAGTGCATTACATTAAGCGTATTTGTAGCTGATAAGCTTTGTGCACAGCTTCTCTGGAGATCATTTGCTGTCAGAAGTGGTCATGCACATCCATTGTATGTAAAACACTCTTAATGCTGAATTGGGGAAGAATGTCGTAGTCTGGGCCACAGCAAGCATGGAATTAAACAGAGAACACGATAAAGCTAGATTTATATGAGCACAAGTTTAACTAAAATTTATTTAGTCCTACAAATTACACTACAAATTACTATTCTGTTTCCAGTAATATCTTTAATACTTATTTAGGGGCAGCTTAAGGCTGCATTAATGTAACTTAATCATTTTGGCCCAAGAAAATAAATACCAATAAAAATAATGGAAGGGTTTGGTGAGTTCAGTGATGGAATAGCATGGAATAGATTATG
Source organism: Zoroaster sp. YZ-2022 (assembly GCA_029582265.1). Classification (NCBI taxonomy): domain Eukaryota; kingdom Metazoa; phylum Echinodermata; class Asteroidea; order Forcipulatida; family Zoroasteridae; genus Zoroaster; species Zoroaster sp. YZ-2022. Next base: position 16,508,418 of record CM055818.1, read on the forward strand.
GTAAAACTGCCCAGGGGGATTTAAGTAAATTGTTTAAGCTTACCTGGTCATAGCAACAAGGCTCTCTCTAGCCACAGGAAAAAAGAGTGCACAGCCCTCCCCCGGCCGATTTTAAAAGTGTACCTTACAGCACCCAGCTGACTGAAGCACATTGTTATTTGAAGCTACCTCAGCAGTGAACGAATGTACCACAAAAGGGGCGGGAAGGTAATCTGAGGGGCAATTTTACTACAATATTCAACACTAGAGGGCTTTGAAACAAATTATCTGATGAACCATTTAGCCGACTCTGAAATTCCATGAATAATTACCTGGTAGTTGTCTCCAAGTTTGACTTCAAATGGATCGTCATGGAGCTTGACAATCACAGTCTAAAAATAACAAAATGAGAACTAATTAATACAACAATTTTTTGTTTGTTTTAGTGTTCTTGTTATGGGGGAAAAAACAAGCAATTCCCTCCCGACCTGATTTTATTTTCCAAAAGCACATTCACCAATTAATATTTCTGACATGGCCCAATCTGACTTACCTGCACTCTGAGTAGTATGTCTGCATACAGAGGCTCATCAATGGAGCGATCTTTCTTGGGCATGTGCAGCTGCTTCAACCACTTGATTATATTGATTATCTGTTGATTAAAAGTGCAGATTTATGATTTAGATTTCAGATTTGATGTGATTTTTCAAAAAATGCATTCTTGGTGAAGGTCAATAGCGCTTACTGTAAATGGTTAAACTAAAAATTTGTGATTGTTCATTTGGCACATCTTGTGCATACAGCTTAACAGATAAATGCGTATTTGTATTTGTATAATGTTCTATTTTGACTAAGTTTGACTGTATTGGAATAAGCACGATGACAAAGATTACATGTGGCTAATGGTTTGAGGCTGTCATGCTGGCACCACATAATGGACAGCACTGGATGCTCAACTATGTCACATTACTGCATAAAAAAGAAAAAGCTTGACACTCATCAGTTATTTATGTATGTGGGTTCAAGATGGTTCTGTTTCCAGCAATGGGAGAACTCTATCCAGTTGGTAAGTGTCACGACGAAATTCCAACATAAACCCTGCCCACTTCACACATGCTTTCTCAAAAGCGAACATTCTGCCTCAATAATCGCTTTTGAACATTAAAATCATGGAATTTGGGTTAAATTACAGACAACAGTATGCCAGCTTTGGAACCTAAAGTATATATATATATACTACATATAGGATTCTAGCCAGCCAATCGTCATCAGGCAAGCTCGGTGGTCGAGAGGTTAAGACGTCTGCACTAGTAAGCAGGAGGCCGTGGGTTCGAATCCCGCCCGAGTCGCCTGTGAAGTTTTTTCACAAACACTCAGAAAGAACTGAGTATACAGTGCTATACACACGTCGGTGTAGGGCAAAATTAAATCAATTGTTTATCTCCCGACGCAAGAATTTCATCAAACTATAAATATCGCGGCACCAGCTGCTATATAGGATTCTAGCCAGCCAATCGTCATCGGGCAAGCTCGGTGGTCGAGAGGTTAAGATGTCTGCACTAGTAAGCAGGAGGTCGTGGGTTCGAATCCCGCCCGAGTTGCCTGTGAAGTTTTTCACAAACACTCAGAAAGCACTGAGTATACAGTGTAGGGAAAAATCAAAGCAATTGCTTATCACCCGACACAAGAATTTCATCAAAATACTTCCCAACTAAACTTTTGTCAACAACTAGGAAATGAATATGAAAATGTAAATTAATTGTCATGATTTTCTTGATAAATAAGTACATTTAACCGTTAAATGCTGATACAAAGAATGTAAGGAATTGTTTAGAATCACTTTTGTCATTATTATTAATAATTTATTTATGGTTTTAATTTCCCTTCCCTCCCCACCAACATCCACTGGAAGTAAATCACAGAAAACCAATGTCTATTTCAATTAACCCTTCTGTGACTACAAGAGTCAAAATCACTCAAAATGTTGATATACTTGCCAAGGTATATCTGGTGCACTTAAAAGTCAAACACTGTCAAAACTTACGTGTAATAACTACATTTACAGGTTAAATCGTCGACCGTTTTTGACTGGTAAAAAGTATTGTGTGGTATTGTTCAGAGTGGTCAAAATAACAGTAAAACCAGTCAAAAATGCCCTGTGTGCACATCTGGGTCAACAGTCAAAACAGGCAGTTGACTGATTTTGACCCCTCTAGCTACTTGCCACTAAAGTGCAGCTACAGCAGGAGGGTTAACAGTGCCTAGTGCCTCTGAGATATATTCCGAGTTTTACCTGTGAGTTTCAGCATACAGGATACTGCTGGTAGTAACATATCCTTTGTCTTGGTATACGCTATCAACTTGTCACAGTCTACATCGGCTGTTAGCAATAGCTGTTTCGTTTTCAAACTCAGACATCTAGTTCACCAAAAAATATTTTTTAATTTTTTAAAACTTTCGATAAAGATTTTTGTACATACTCTGTGTATTGCTATTTGACAATTTGTTTCAATCAGTATAAAAATTACTTTCAAATAAGATATTTGACCTAAGCATTTTTTAGTTATTATTACATGACCACCAATGAGTGAATCCATCACTCTGAATGTATTTACTTATAATTACCCTTTATTTATGTCTGCCCGTGTTTTACCGGCAATTTCCTGATTTTTTGTTTTCATTGTAACATTGATAATTTCCTTTTAGAAAGGAATACTTTGAAATGATATATTTTACAAAATAGTTGTCAGAAGCTTGGTTTAACAATACAAAAACTGCCAAAACAAATTTATGACATGACCCACCATAAATTTATTTCAGTATATATTTACTGTAAAACCATGTTTCTCACGATAATTTTGGCAAAGTTCTGATGAAAAAACAAAAGCTACTTAAGCGACTTATTTGAACGTAATCTAAATATCTTTCAACTCGTAACAGAGCACTGTACAGATTTTTAAAAAAAATGACAGTAAAATAAGGAAAGTAAAAGGATGTTATCATAGTGTCAACATTAGAACATGTACTGAATTTGCTGTCTAGTAAAAAATACACATGTACATGTTCTCGAAGATTCTACCTAATTTTGACTTATTTGACATTATCTGATAAATAAGACTTGTAGCTTTGCATGGTGAAAAGGATAAGTAAAGACGTGAAATTCTCAATTGAGTAGTAATTAGTTCTGAAAAGAACTGGAGGTTACAACTCAACGTTTCGATCAGTATGCTCTGATCGCTTCATTCTGCTAAAGACCATCAGAGCATGCTGATCGAAACATCGAGTTGTTACTCCAGTTCTTTTCAGAACTGATTACTACTCAATCAGAATTTCACATGGTCTCCCTGCAAACAGTCTTTACTTATCTGATGAACTATTATTTATGTTAGAACACATCCATTGTTTGTGGACTGACAGTTAAGCTTACCTTTTCTCACTCTGAACTATCACTTGGCAATCAATATCGTCAATCTGAAACTTTGCATCCTACAGGGAAAATAATATTCAAAACAAAATAATAATAATAACAATAATAATAATAATAATAATAATAATAATAATAATAATAATAATAATAATAGAAGATCAGCAGTTATTTCCAGATGAGCAGAAAGGTTGCAAGAAGCGGTCAAGAGGAACGAAAGACCAACTCATCATTGATAAGACGGTGCTAAAGGACTGTAGGAACAGGAAAACTAATCTGGCCATGGCATGGATAGATTACAAGAAGGCATACGACATGGTATCACACTCGTGGATTATGGAATGTTTGGATATGATAGGGGCAGCTGATGCGGTGAAATGTCTCCTGGGTGAGAGCATGAAGACATGGAGAACAAATCTGATGGCCAGTGATGAATGTCTTGGTAAGGTAAACATCAGACGAAGTATTTTCCAGGGCGATTCTCTGTCTCCACTGTTGTTTGTTTTGGCGCTGTTCCCTTTGACGATGATTTTGCGGAAGGTTAGTGCGGGATACGAGATGACGAAGGATGGATGCAAGATTAATCATCTTCTCTTCATGGACGACCTGAAGTTGTTACGAGAAAGAGATTGATTCCTTGGTGCAGACTGTACGGATCTTCAGCGATGACATCGGCATGAAGTTTGGTCTGGAGAAATGTGCTGCGATGACCATGAAGAGGGGTAAAAGGGTACATTCGGATGGAATTGCTTTACCAGATGGCACACAATTGAGGGCGTTGGGTGAAGAAGAAATTTATAAGTATCTTGGAGTGCTTGAAGCAGATCATGTACTGCACGAGGAATCGAAAGAGAGACTTAAGAAAGAGTATATAAAGGCAGTATATAAGACGAGTGAAGAAGTGTTTGAAGTCCAGGCTGAATGGAAGGAATATGATAAAGGCGATCAACACTTGGGCTGTGTCACTAATGAGATACAGTGCGGGAATTGTCGAGTGGACTAAGGCAGATCTAGATGTTGCTGACAGGAAAACGAGGAAAGTGATGACGATGAACGGTATGTTACATCCACGGTCGAATGTCAGCAGACTCTATCTACCAAGGTCAGAGGGCGGAAGACGGTTACTTAGTGTATCAGACAGCGTTAACATCGAGAGAAGGAGCTTGCAGTGTCATGTAAGAAGTACTCGGGAAAAGTTGTTGAAGGTTGCGCAGAAATACATGAAGGCAGACGAATTAGGTCCAAAGGAGTATAAGAATCAAAGAAGAGAAGAAAGAACACGAGATTGGCAGGAAAAACCACTTCACGGCCGATTCCTGAGATGTACAGAAGAAGTGGCAAGTAGCAAGACTTGGGAATGGTTGAGGAGAGGAGAACTAAAAAAGAAAGAAACTGAGGGTCTGATTACTGCAGCGCAAGACCAGTCTCTGCCGACGAATGTGATGAAGGCAAGGATCGAGAAGTCAGATGTCTCTTCTATGTGCAGAATGTGCAATGCGGCGGAGGAGACTGTATTTCACATTGTCAGCGAATGCAGAGTGCATGCTCAGACAGAGTACAAAGGCAGACACGACAAGTTGGCCAAGGTGATCCATTGGGATCTGTGTAAGAAGTACGGTGTCAAGGTGCAATCAAGTGGAATGCGTACCATGTGCCGGAAAAGGTTGAAGAAAGCGGATCATGTCAAGATTCTTTGGGACTTCAACATCCAGACAGATCATGTTATAGAACATAGACGGCCGGATGTTGTTGTCTTGGATAAGCATGCAAAGATGTGTCATCTTATTGATATAGCTGTGCTGGGTGATAGTAGAGTAGCTTCGAAGGAGAAGGAGAAGGTACAGAAATATCAGGATTTGAAGCGAGAGAACTCTGCAAGCTTTGGCAAGTCAAGGTGAAGGTTATTCCTGTGGTAGTGGGAGCACTGGGTACAATCCCGAAGGCGTTGGAGAAACATCTCAAGGACATAGAAACATCTGTTAGAGTAGAATTACTACAGAAGGCGGCACTCTTAGGGACAGCAAGGATTCTGAAAGACACTCGAGATCTAAGGCTACGGGACGTAGCTTGACCTCAAGTGTAACCGGCAGAAAGGAAAACAAGATCTTTTCTTTTTCATGCTGTGCTAACGCGAAATAATAATAATAATAATAATAATAATAATAATAATAATAAAAATGAGGATTTATGACCTGCACATCTCCACCAAAAAGTGCTCAAGGCGCCATAAAAGAGAACATAAAAAATACATAATATTAAATACCACAAGCATACAATCAAGCACAGACATAACATATAACATAATTAATCAAAAACCACTTGACATGAGGTGTGTTTTACATGTAAGACATTTCTTGAAAGAGTCAATAGTCTGGCAGGATTTTACATGACGTGGGAGTGCATTCCATATCAAATAAATAAATACTACAAATAAATATATTGTGTAAATTTCATAAAAATGTATGAATGCCCACTACATTAAAACATGTACTAACATGTACTAATTATTATATGTACTAAACATTACATGTATTATCAAATAGTTCTGACTTCAAGACAGTATAGTCCAGCCATTTTTCAGTCAGGGCAAAGTATCAGGGCTCACATTGGCAAAAATCATGTCCAAGTCTGATAAGGCTGTGCTGGGTATCCGGGTACCTGGACACCCAACCGAAACTGTCATTACCGGTTCCGTTTTTTCGGTTCCAATTACCTGGCAGGAGGAATGTTTGCCTGTTGTTTGCAGTTATTGGATTAGTGCATGCTTT
>CM055818.1:16515088-16545825 GCA_029582265.1 Zoroaster sp. YZ-2022
TTAAATTTCAATTTTTTTTTTTCCTTTCCTCAAGTAAATAGCAATGTTAAGATTACGATTAGCCCAGGCCTATTCTTTTTTTAGTAATTATTTTGTCAAACTGATTTTACCTCAGCAAAGTTTATTATCTTCAGTTTATTTTTTGAACCCATTGTGTTAAAAATCTGTTTTTAATAGAGAATTTGGACATGCTTTCAGTGGACGAAATTACTACTGACATGTGACCTTTTTAAAAATGTGACTAATGTTGTCATCACATGTCACAGTGCCCTCTGACGACTCTTCTCTGCACCTGAATAATCCGTAAACCAAGTACATGTGTAATAAAATTGAAGTGACGTAATTTTAAAACAAAATTCTGAAATTTTCCAAAAATATTATTGTCATTTATGATCATTTCATTGAAACGAAGTTAATCTAAACAACCGCATATATATTCCAACAAACTCTTGAGCTCTATTTGAAACATGAATGTGCAGAACACACAAGGTCATAAAGACATTCATCATATTCGTTAAACCTCATCCACGATTCACTGTGTCACGTCCCGACAATAGTTGCAATAGGCTTAACAAACTTTTTAATCAACATTCTTCTGGGGTTATATTTTCATGTTATACAATGTATGTTTTTAGTATTTGGGGTTATAATACGGTCGCTTTTGACAGAATATCTTTAACAAAACAGCCCAGAATCTGGCATTTTTTCGTTCATACATTGATGATACATGTATTACCATCGTGGCCGAGCGGTCTAGCTTGCCGGGCTCGGGTTCTGGTGTTGGCAGCGGAGTGTGGGTTCGGGTCCCAGCCGTGACACTTGTGTCCTTGAGCAAGACACTTAACCATAATTGCTTCTCTCCACCCAGGGGTTAAATGGGTACCTGTGAGGGCAGAGTTGGTTGATTAGCCCTATATGCACTGTAATGGCAGCAATTGAGCTGTATACTCCCCAGGGAGCTGAGATGGTTTCAGGAATGATTTATGAGCCTTATGAGCAGGGGTAATAATATAATGCGCCTTGAGCACCACTCAGTTGGTGGATACGTGCGCTATATAAGTCCATACATTATTATTTATTATTATTATTACTGTGGATTTCTATTAACCCTTCTACACATGGAGGCCACTCCACTAAAGTCTGTTCTTCAGAAACCTTCAGTATATACAGTACATCAAGCTGTACAGTACATCAAGCTGCTGTCTTTTCCAAGTAATCTTACAAAATCAACTGTGTGCCATCCAAGGCCACTGTAAATGTTTGAACATATTAGTATGGCCTGCAATGTATTGATGGGAGACCACTTTACCCTGTAATCTCAGTGCACAGTGCACAGATGGGTAACCACTGGCAACAGCTAATGGCTTGGAGTGGCCTGAATGGGTTGATTCCAAAATTGTGGGATCCCCATTTGCCAATCATTAGGCCTCGGGTTATTTGGGTATTCATATTAATATGAATGTTGTAGAGAGATTTAGACACAATAAAAACAGCACATATATATGCAATTTCTGATTATGTTATATTATCCCCCTTCCCCTGAAAGAAGGCTATGTCTTGCTGTTAAGTTAGGATTGAAAAATTTTACTGGCCAACTTACATATACAAAGGAATGCCTGTTCACAACCATCTACTGTGGATTTCTATTGAACCAGACATATTCAAAAGTACAACCACTCATCATAAATCATCTATGCAAATGAAGTTTGAAATAATTCAATGACAATACCCCTACACCAGAAATGAGGATCCCCACTTGCCAATCGTTAGGCCTCAAGTCACCGTGACCTTTCCAAAACATAATTATACAATGGACCTCACAACCCCCGAAAAGGTGTTCAAAGCCAAAAGCTATAGCTAATTTACTTACAATGGAATACCTGTTCACAACCATCTACTGTGGATTTCTATTGAACCAGACATATTCAAAAGTACAACCACTCATCATAAATCATCTGCAATTGAAGTTTGAAATAATTCAATGACAATACCCACACACCAGAAATGAGGATCCCCACTTGCCAATCGTTAGGCCTCAAGTCACCTTTCCAAAACATAATTATACAATGGACCTCAACCCCCGAAATGGTGTTCAAAGCCAAAAGCTATAGCTAATTTACTTACAATGGAATGCCTGTTCACAACCATCTACTGTGGATTTCTATTGAACCAGACATATTCAAAAGTACAACCACTCACCATAAATCATCTATACAGTTGAAGTTTGAAATAATTCAATGACAATACCCACACACCAGAAATGAGGATCCCCACTTGCCAATCGTTAGGCCTCAAGTCACCTTTCCAAAACATAATTATACAATGGACCTCAACCCCCGAAAAGGTGTTCAAAGCCAAAAGCTATAGCTAATTTACTTACAATGGAATGCCTGTTCACAACCATCTACTGTGGATTTCTATTGAACCAGACATATTCAAAAGTACAACCACTCATCATAAATCATCTATGCAATTGAAGTTTGAAATAATTCAATGACAATACCCCTACACCAGAAATGAGGATCCCCACTTGCCAATCGTTAGGCCTCAAGTCACCTTTCCAAAACATAATTATACAATGGACCTCAACCCCCGAAATGGTGTTCAAAGCCAAAAGCTATTGCTAATTTACTTACAATGGAATGCCTGTTCACAACCATCTACTGTGGATTTCTATTGAACCAGACATATTCAAAAGTTAAATCATCCATGCACTAGTAAAGTTTGAAATAATTCAATGTCAATACCCAAAGACCAGAAATGAAGATCCCCACTTGCCTCAAGTCACCTTTCCAAATAATAATTATACAATGGACCTCAACCCCTGCAATGGTGTTCAAAGCCAAAGAGCTAAAAGCTATAGCTAACTTACAATGGAATGCCTGTTCACAACCATCTACTGTGGATTTCTATTAAACCAGACATTATTCCAAAATATACCCACTCATCATAAAAGCATCCATGCAGTTCCACGAATAAGAAAGATCCATTATTATTAAAATAGATTGCACTATAAGTGGAGATCCCCATTTGCCAATCGTTAGGCATTATATAGACATGTACAAGTAAGTGTTCTAGTCTGAAACACAACCTGCTACAATGTAGCATGCACAGTGCTGTAATTTATATGGGCAATTCTCCATGGGAGAGAAAAAGAAATGTTACATTAAAAAAATAAAATTTTTGCATTAGCAATAAAGAAATACTTCATATTGATTCTAGACCAGAATTTCATAGGGAATCCAATCCGAGTGGTTAAAATTTAAAAAACTCGTGTTTTCTGGGAGAAATATGGATTTTTGGGTAGTAAGTCTGAAAATGTGTAATTTTCATTAAAAATTCAAATTTAATTCTCTTGGACATTGTGATTAGTGGAGGCCTTGTGGGAAAACAATTGTTTGTGTGTCTAGATAGCCATTGTACCAAAGATTACTTCTGTATATCCAAAAATTTAAAAATAATACATGAGAAAAATCACACGTACATTGTAATTCTGTTACCAAAATAATGCAAAAAGGGTTTTTTGGGCCAAAGAAAATAAAAATAAAAATCCCAACATTGTTTTTTTCTAAATATATACCTCCCTACAAGTGTTATAAAAAATTCACTTTTGGACATTTTCTTAGTACTTTAATATACAATAATGGCATTACGGTAACCATGGTTATGGATTTGCACTGCACTTATATTCAAGTTTTTATTTACTGTGACCTTTGACATCTTCTGTGACAAACGTAAATTTTTTTAGCTTAATAAATATTTTTTCAATAAAAAACTTTAAAAAACACTATTTCCTAAAAAAATATGACACAATGTTTAGTTTGCTTGCAAAAGTAATGAGTAAAGACTCATTAATTTGGTTGGAAATCATTAAGTTTGCATGATTGAATTGGATAATGTATGTTCAGGATATGTACTTGTGAGGATATTATTGCATATCATAAAAAACACAAAATTGATATGCCTAAATGTAGAAATTCAAGTAAAATACTGTTTTATATTACTGTTTTTGCCTTGCACAGTTACAGGGTCTAAATTAGTTTTCTAATTACACAAAACTATTTGGAAGCCACAAAATATAAACTTGCTCATATTTGTCTGAGAACTCAGAAAAAGAACATGACAAACCTTGAACTATCAGCCCTCAAAAAACTGAGGAACAACCCTGAAATCATGATCAAACCACGATGAAGGAAGAGGCATTTGCATTAGGGAGCGTCGAATCTCAAAAGTCGGGCACGTTCTAGGCGCAAAAGAACGTTCCCGTGGGCACACGCCCGCAATCCATTGGACCGCCAGAACGTTCTGCTGGACCACGACATTGTGCCGAACTACGGGAACATTCTGACACGATTGAATACGCGTGTTAGCATTTTGAACGTTCCAATGGAACGTTCCGGCAGTCCAACGGACCGGTCCATGTACGCGCGCTGGAACACTCAACCGATCCAATTAGAACGTTCCTACCGTTCGGACTTTTGAGACGCTCCCTTATGAACCACTCCAACTACATACAGGTTGAAGACAAACATCTCGAATCAGAGCATTACACCGAGCTCGATCAAGATATGACACAACAAACCATCCTGTTAGTTCCTAATGTCCTAACTGAAATGTGAAATGTGAAACAACAACCATATCGACAAACACACTCTGGCTTATCTTGATCTGAGCTCACAGGCATCTCACATTCCAACAATTGATGTCTTTTCTACCGAAAATTCACAAAACACCTTTTGTTGGAAGACCGATCATAAGTGGATCAGTGGCGTTACTAGTGTCCAATTTTCAGGGGGCAGGGGGTGCACCACTTTTAAAAAAAAATGGGGGAAATATGCCACAGCCAAATATTTGACCCTATTTTAACTCTTAAAAAGGGAGGGGAGTAGGTTTTGATGTTCTGTGACCTCAACCAAAATATTTTCTTGTTGAAAATTTGCAGGGGGCTACTTTTTTCAGAAAATTTTCCGCTGCCCCTCCCTTTTTGCCTCCTAAGATGGTTTTAAAAATTGAACAGGAGGCTCACCGATACTTTAATTATTATTTTATTGTTTGCCATTTGGATTATTATAGGTGTTTTAGTGGGGTACCCTTAATGGGGTATACAAGGTATAATTCTTATGTTCATCAGGCCTGACTTTTTTAATTTGTTTTTAGGGAAATTATCTTGTGACATCTCGAAAATAAAATCCTACAACAGGCAGATCATATCCTCACATGGTGGCGCACATGATGACATACGTACATGTACTAATCATATAGTAGTGAACTAAAAGATTTCAACAATGAATCAGATGCACCCAACTCTCAAATTCACATACAAGGCCTCAAAAACCTCAATCGATTATCTTGAACCATTTTTAACGGAAAACGTTTCTGTGAAACTGGCATACTAGACACAAAAGTGTACATCAAACCTACAGAAACATACCAGTTTCTGCACAAAACCTCATCCCACCCACCCCATGTGTTCAAATTTAAAGCTATGGAGAAACTCTCCGATATGGTAGAAAAACCAACAGTGAGGAAGTTTTCTCACAAAAATTATTAGCCAGATGCTATACTCAAACTGGGATAAACAACACAACAAATAAAGTGTCACTGGCCAACTGAGCCAAACTGATTCACAAATTACCAAAAGGTAAACAAAACAAGTAAGCACCAGTCTTCTCAACGACCTACCATATAATCCGTTTGTAAACCGCAAAGATGTTAAACAACTGCAGTAAACAAGCATTGGCATCCCATACAACAAAACAAACAACTCTAGGAAATATTTCTGAAACTACCTTTTGTTGCTTTCAGAAAGGCTCAAAACATTCTGGAGAAAATCTCACAAATACAGATGCAAAAAGATCAACTGAGAAACTCATTCCCATCCCATATGATTGCGGCTTTTTTAAAGAACCAGATGAAACACTCAATGTTCTCCTCTCCTTAACCCCTTGCGTACAGTATTATTTTTACCGAGTGAAGGTGGTTGCAGCCAACCAAGAAACATCTATGGGGCCGGGGGAGGGGGTTGGGGAGCGCTGGGTCAAAACCCGGCCGTGGACATGTGCACAACTCCCACATAGCGTAATTGAAAGGCCGGTGTTCAGAAATCTCATGAAAAGGCTGTATTTAGAATGCTCTCGAAAGCCCAATATATTATATAACACTATTTCAAGAACAATATGGTTCACCAAACTATCAGCCTTCTTGAAGATTTCTATTCAAGGCAAATTCTCACCAAATGCAGCTGGAAAATCAAATAATTCACCGGCCGCTGCTATAGCCGTCCACCGTAAGCAAGGGGTTTTAGAGGAACAAATCACATAAACACAACGGACAAACTCACTCAAACAAAATGGACAAATACCACAGAGAATAAGAGAGTGAGACAATCCGATTCTTTTGAATCATTACCTGCAACAGAAGATTGCCCACAATTGAGGCATGAAAGCTTTAGCTATTGCTACCAAAGGATCTGAAAAAATATCCTGTCTCTCAAAGCATTTCCCCAATCTGTCCAATCAGTCATATTTTTTGTGCATTCTGTACCAATGGTCAACTATTCCCACACACAACAAACCTCTTTGTCAAACTGACAAACAATGGAAATAGTCAGGTATGGACTCAAACCATTTTGTACAACAAATACAATTTGAAAAACAACAAGTCAACAGAGTTGAAGTGTCAAAATTGCATCAATTATGCTGTAAATAAATCATACTGTTGTTGAAGAGCATTTGACAAGTTTGAAATCTGTGCTTTCATACAGTGCACAGAACTTGAAAATTTCATATTAATTTTTTTAATCCCCTGTGTCTCACACCTACCCCACCCCCGTCAACATTACCTCACACCTACACCCTGACCCCTCCCTCTCGTTTAATGTTTTTGATTTAGGTGTTCAACTTTGGGAAATTTTAGGTCCACTTGGATTTTATTTGTGTATGCTATGCATATAATTGCCTTTTAATGACTGCACATCAATGACGGCAGAATGATTTTGAAAGTGAGGGGGGATAGGGGTGGGGTGGAAATCCAAACCAGCGAGCACAGTGAGTGGAGTGAGCCAGCGAGCTCACGGCGTTGGGGTACGGGGCCCACTTAAGGCCCCCTAGATAATGTTGCATCAATGAAAATGATTTCAACAAGATACATTTAAACGCACATTTAAAAGAATATTTTTTAGATGCTTTAAGTTGATCAGTGAATAAGTTTCAAAGCATAAGTCCCTCAAATTTGACAGTCTAATGAGCAAGAGAAGTAAATGGAATATGAAAACTGGAAGCTTGACAAGTGTAAATGAAAACGAATTTCAAGAGTCCATGTAAATACTGTTAATTGAAGTTGATAAAGTATTACAATTGCATTAGAAACTTTATCTATAAAGAAGGGTGCGAGTTTGTTGAGAGTTTTACTAGGAAATACAAATGGTTAATAAGCCAAGATACATACTTATCCAACAATTTTATAGTACAGGCATAAATGCATTTTTCAAAAACCTTGCAAAAACATGACAAGATAGAGATACGTCTGTAATTACTGACATAATAAGAGTCACTAATTTTACACAAATAAATCTAGGCAAGAGGCTGTCACACAAAATAATTAGTTTTGTCTTTTGGTGATATCTAAGGTGAATTTATCAAAATTAAAAGTCAAGCAAACTGTATGTTAATAATACTGTCCAAAAAAACACACAAGTTGGCTGCCAAAAATCTAAGATGCATGGCCGCCATTTCTACATGAACTGGCTAATTTTTGACAAAGGAAGGCACAGAAAGATTGTCTGTGTACATGTAGATGTTATTTGAGGTCACTTGCAATTTGGAAAGAAAAACAAATGGGAACTCTGCTTTTTCAGGTGGCTGCCATAAATCCAATCACTACCATTTTATTTTAGGTTACTTTCCAGTTTGTGTTAAGTAAAAGATTTGTAGAAACCTGACCAATGTGGTTATGAGCTTTATACTGGCTTATATGATTTTAAGAGGGAATTAAAGCATTCTTGCAAATCACGAACAACCATGTGGAATTGTTTTTTGTTTTCTTTTTCGCAAAGTTGTGAAGCTGTAATGTAAAAATCTGTAAAGTTCAGTACAAACTTACAAGGTCATAGATATTATTTATCATATGTTTGACTGCGTCAACGTCAAGGGTGTGATTGATCGTGTCGGCATCCCAAAATTTTGCAACAATGGTTGCAATAGGCCTAACAAACTTTTCAATCAACGTTTTTCAGGGGTTATATTTCAAAGCTGTCTTCACCGTCATACATTTAATGCTTGACTGTTGGGAATCACAGTTGAGTAACAGGTTCTTATTCTACCAACATCTATCAGAGTGCATTACTGATCCCCGAATAAAAAAATCACTTCTAATAACTTAAACCTTGTAATAAACACAACCATGGCATTGATGCGTTCGATGATGGTTAAGATTTTACTCATCTACCTGATGATCATGAGTGGATGTGACAAAGCTAACGGGGGATGTAAATCTGCTAAAAAAAAAACCTGCCCTAGTGGTTGGAACCACTGGGGAGACAACTGCTACAAAGCCATTGATGAACAAACATGGCCTGAGGCAAAGGGCCTGTGTGACAAAATGGGAAGCATAATGGTTACCCCAAATTCTGCGGAGGAGGCAGCCCATATCATGAGTCTCACATCTCCTATAACTACTATTACCTGGATCAACTGTAATGATGAGGAGGTCGAAGGTAAGCTCCAAAATTGTCAATTTAAGTCTTACACATTACATGTTTGACAAAGATCTTGCAAGTGTCTATACATGAGGTCAATTGCGGTTTGTACAGATTACAAATATACTATTGTTTCAACAGACAATCAAGCTGTACATCATCTTTTTGATGATCCGCTGGACAAATGACAGTTAAAACGTCAGGGGACAAAATTACAAAGACTGCACTCAGTGGGCCATAATTTCATCATTTTCAAATATGTTAACATCGTGAAATTTAAAAAAAATACTAATAAACAAGGAATTATCAACATGAAAATTCTCAAAAGGGAATTCTCCGCCCAATTTGGGGAAGTATAACTTCTTGAAAGTAATCTCTTACTCTCTTTGTCCTTCCTCAAAACTATTGACAATTGTGGTCCACCCTGTGAAACCTTATAAAAAGTACTTAAAAAACATGCGGACAGTGAAAATGCATGCAGAATATATCTAAAAGTCAAACTTACTGGTCCGGCTGGCTATAGTGAAAAAAAAAGTTTCTTACATACTGTATGTGACCTGTCACCACAAAATGAGCTTAAAGTCGGAAATTTAAACAATTGAGTTATTGGTATTTCTGGATTCAGTAGAACAAGAGCTTTCCAATGATATATAACACTTGGGGTTACAGCGATCCCCCAGACCACCAGAGGGGGATTTGCGGCTTTGTTTCCGTCTTTGTTCGGTCTTTGTTTTAAGTTGTTTGTCAGAACATGATAAAAGCTACCAACGAAATTGGCCTGAAATTGAGGTTTTTAATTGTCTGAAGAGCTGAAAATTTGTAATTCGATATTGGGGATTTACAAATTGCAAATATAACTAGACATTTAGGTGTTTGTCCTTTGGACGAACACAGAGCTGTTACGTTAATGACGTTGTGTTGTTTACAGTTAATGACCTTGACCTTAGATACTTAATGGAGTATGCCATGAACTATTTCAACAGAGACTGATATTGAGGGTGTCTTGTTTTGTCCTGTTTGGACTGGAAGGAAAGGTCAAAGTGGGGTCGTGTTTGTGAATTTAATGTCAGATAAGTTGTAAGGTACAGGAGTCTGCATGAAATTATCTTGACCTTTGTTTTTGCAAGGTGTTTGTCCTTCGGACGAACACAAAGCTGTTACGATTTATAATTTATTTGCATTTCATTTGTGAGGATGTTTGGGTGAAGTCAAAAAAATAATAAGAATTCCTCAGTACTATTTTTGTTCTATTATGTTAAAGAAACTTCATCGCATTGTTTTTGTACCCTAAAATATTGATTTTTATTCAAACTTCCTGTTGAACCGGAAGTAGAGGTCATTATGAGGTCACGATACCACAGCGCACATTCTCAGTACCCATCAAGTCTATAACTGCAAAAAGTTTAAGTATCGAGTGTATACTTCTTGAGTTATGGTTCAAAATGGATTTGCTAATTAAATATTCATGAGACTGTAAATGGAAACCGGATGACATCACGATGACGAAATTTAGTTTTTCATACTACATATAAGTTTACAATTTGGTGTATAGTTTGACCCAATACAATTGCAACGCTAAGAACAATGGTTATGTCACTTATAAAACCGGTGACTTGAGGGCACTATATGAGTTTTATGGTGGACAGGTCTTAATAGATTTGTCAACTACCAAATTAAGAATTGTTGACTGGTAATGCACAGGCTATAGAAGACAGCCACTACAGGGCTTAAGTTGTCATGCTGGTGTAAGCATAGCTCAATTGAGGAACAGTTGATCAAAGTTGACAATTGGATGGTTTTGGGGAAAGTAAAACTTGTAGTAAATGAGTGAGACACAAACAAAATCTGTAAAAAGTACAACTCTTCATTAAATATATAGAAAACTGTTTTATAGAACTTACAAAATAAATAATAAGTGGGTCTTTCCACACTAATGGGTATACATATGATAACTATTGGAGTGTGACATGGGAGGGTTAAATAAAGGCAACTATTTTGTCCTAATCTATTCCTGAACATTCCTTAGCATTTAATGATTGTGCATAACAAATAATAAGAAAATAATATTGGTACTTAAGAAATTACAGGATCATCTTTAAGACATGTTTGTAACATGGACAGACATTTTGTTTGAAAATCGACAGGAAAGTGATAATAGAATTAAATAATTACTCAAATGCTTTTTCATTTACATCCCTAACCCCTTTTGGATTGCTATGAGCCAAAACTAAGACATCTTCTGGGTATTTAAGAAATTAGCATGTGAAATATACCCCGTATGTAACGTGGACAGACAATTTGTGACAAATGTCTGTCCACGTTACAAACATAATATTTTGAAGATGATCCCCTGTTATTTGTTTAATACCAGGACAGGAGGGTTGTCTTGATCTTTTCATGGGAGGGTGACATAGGAGGGTCAAATAAAGGCAACTATTTTGTCATAATCTATTCCTGAACATTCCTTAGCATTTAATGATTGTGCATAACAAATAATAAGAAAATAATATTGGTACTTCAGAAATTACAGGATCATCTTGTAACATGGACAGACATTTTGTTTGAAAATCGACAGGAAAGTGATAATAGAATTAAATAATTACTCAAATGCTTTTTCATTTACATCCCTAACCCCTTTTGGATTGTTATGAGCCAAAACTAAGACATCTTCTGGGTATTTAAGAAATTAGCATGTGAAATATACCCCGTATGTAACGTGGACAATTTGTGACAAATGTCTGTCCACGTTACAAACATAATATTTTGAAGATGATCCCCTGTTATTTGTTTAATACCACGAGGGTTGTCTTGATTTTTTCAGGTAACAATCCTTAGGGGAATAGCATTATAAAGGGACAGCATGTGGGTGAATAAATCTGTTCTATTACTATTAGTACTTTTAGTCAATTTCTAAATAAATGTCTGTCCATGTTACAAACATATATATCTTAAAGAAGATTCCCTTGTAATTACTTAATTACTTAGAAAGTTGCCTTAATTTTTGAAAAGCACAATCCTCAAGGCACATGGAATGTACACAGAAAAAAGTTATGAGTAAAAAGTACTTCATTTTATTATCAATGTCCCATGTTCCTAAAATGTCACACTTTTGTACATTAGTGTGGAAAGACCCAAATACATAATTTTTTAAGTTAAGGTTGGTGTTAAAAGGAAAGACAAAGTGTATGTCAGAGCTATAAGAAATAGTTTGCGTGGGTAGTGAACTCATTGTAAAGTTATCCTTCAAATTACATTGTGTTGTGACTTCGTATAAGTTTGTAAGGCGATCTTAACAAGGTAAGGATGTGTTCATTGTAGAAAGATGCACTATTGTGTTTCTTGTATGTGACTAACAGGTAGTCGTAACAGCTAATTAAAGTTATTACTTGAAGGTGGGCTTATCGTCACGATCAACAGGACATGGAATCAGAGTTCAAGTTCTAGTTTAACCCAGTGACTGAAAATAATACTCACATAATAAGGTCATATTCGTGTTGCTGCTGCATAAATGAGCCAGTAATTTTTAGTCACTGTGTTCAGGACGCCGATTCCATGCCCTGTTTGTAGAAAGTCTGCTCTGATCGTGACGATACTGTCCCTTTAACATCTTTACACCAATTCTGTTTATATATAGGATTGATGGTCAGTACTATCCCAATGCGTGCATACTAATAAATAGGTACTTTACTACTTAACGTTAATTTGTGCACAAACTGAAGGGAAGATTTTTTGAGAAAACAAAAATTACAAAATACGGTTGAGTAATTCGAAAATAGCGGAATTCATGCTCAATTCCCTATAACCAATCTTCCCAAGCCTTCCCGGTTGATTTCTGATCGTCGGAGTGAGTGATGGTTCAGTTTTCAAAGTCCTTGTTTCAGTTACGACGGTGTAGTGGTTGTTCCGCCATATTGCTACTGGTTAACCTAACGATGTGTATATTGCTGCACTTACATGTACGTAAAACAATGGGACTTAACGTTACGAAAATGTCCGGCCCTCTTTTACAATTTTCCTTTTTGCTAGAAATGTATGCTATCATATGAAAAGAATACTCACCGCTTTTCATCCTCGTCGCCAATGTAATGGACTCATTATAATTATCAAAATGAAACTGAAAGGAATCGGACGCACTCTGCTTTCATTTCATTTAGGAATGCAATGACTACACAACGTGTGTGGACTACTATATGGAATCTATGTATTATTATTGCGTACAAAGATCGTCATTAATTGGACTCGCAAACAAGTCCCACGTCATATCTGTTTGTGTATTATGTACAAAGATATATGGAGAATCACTGCCGAATAAGGAAGCGACTTGGTCACATCAACTTTTTCAGTGCATGTGTTTTGTACACAGATACAAAATGCGCTATAAATGATGTCATGATGACGTCACAAGACATTGCAGGCCAAAAGGCACATCTACAATACCCCACAAATGTATAACTGAAAAAAGTTTGATGATCGGGTGTATACTTCTTGAGCTATGGTGATAACAAGATTGCCTAATTAAATATTCACGTGACTATAACTAAGCTAATTAATTAAGAATTTTAGTCTAATGACATTTAGAAACTACGTCAAGGCATAAGCTTCCATATGGTATATGATTTGACTCTTTCTGATATTCCTAAGAAGGACTTTTGCCACCAAGACCTCTCACACGTTAAGGCAATAGGGTTTTGTCGGAAATAAAGAATAAGAAAAAAAAGAAAAAAATCTTGACAGAAACAATAGCTGTTCCGACTATCAGGTCGTAACAGCTAATAACCAATAAAAAAAATAGACCTCCCTCCGGTTTTTCACTTTTCCCGATGTACTGTGAAATGGTATAGTGCGACTTTATGCTCATTTCTTTGCAATTACAGGTCACATGTATGTATGTTCATGTACAGTAGATGTACACTATACATGAATACTTCACGTTCAAGTAAATGCATAATTATAATGTTATAGACATTACAGTCAGAAACAATTTCAAGATTTTAACAGCAGACTATTGGATTTAAAGAAACAAATCATGTTTTCTACACACAGACCTTCTCTAAACATTGAAAATGATTCAATATCACAGCAAAGTTACCTGTACTAATACAAAGTCAGTGTCATTACCAAAAGTAATTCTCATTTGTTCTAAGATCAACTGTGAAATTTGTGACCTGTTACATGTTTTCATATACATGTAGGTTTGAATCTGCAATATGGTTATTTCACACAGTAACAGTACGGTAGGCCAAAATGATTCAACATACAGTGTGACTGTCATAGATTAATCATTTAAGGACAAAGTCAGATACAACTATAGCTCAAGTGTTTGTTGGAACAAACACACGGTGTTCGTGTGAACTTCCGGTTCAATCAAATTATCATTGATGATGTCATAATCATATTTTGCAAATGTGCATCATGTTTTATTATAAAAATATCAATTTCATATTCCCCTTCTCGGCCTCACTCCCAAAGGAGTGCAGAGCACGGCATTTGGCATCAGCTTGGCTACAGGAGCTGCAAAAAAAGGTTCTTGAGTCGAAAACCAGTCCGCCTTAGGGGCTCCTCTCCTGATTTGTGTAAGGTTTACTCCCTAGCCTTTACCTTTCCCAAGGAACTCACAAGGCAGTGAGACTATTAGTGAGACCCATAGCTATTCGAGGACTTAAAACCAGAACTGGTTATTTTCAAAAACGGCATTTTGAAAAAATGAGTTTAAAAATTTGAATCTTTCTGAAAAATCAGAAAAATTCATCTTCAAAATTTCTCTAACCAATATTTTGTTATAAAGGTTTATTGTTGGGGTTTCATACTCCTTTCTGCCCTGGATTAGGGATGTGCGTTTTCGGATATTTTTGGAACCGGATATCTGAAATCAAGAAACTTCGGATACCCGGATACCCGTTTTAATTGTCAATTTCAATTTTTTTTTATTAACCCTCCTACTGTTTGACCATTTGAAACCATTCAAAATTTCCACTTACCAAAATGCCCATTGGTTTTGTACACACATGGTGATACCATTTCAACAGTGTTGGTAGCAAGCTTTACTACCATTCAAAGTGTAAACATTATAACATTATTAAAGAGTCACAGATTTCTGTTGGTACCACTCAAATGTTAAGTCCGAATTTTTAAAAGTCGTTTATGGGTAATTGGAACCAAAAAATGGAACCGGGTAATGACAGTTTCGGTCGGGTACCTGAATACCAGGATACCAGGCACAGCTTTACCCTGGATGGGTCAAAAACACAAAGAAAGGACATATTGTACCCTGTTTTAAGCCCTTGATATCTTTTGTGATTAATGAGATGACTTTTTGAAAAATTAAACCTCTATTTTTTGACTTGGTTTAATTTTAATTCTAATTTGATTAACTTACTGAATTGATGTTTATAACTGTAATTTTACATGTAATAACGTTTAATCTTTTAGGTCCTTTTTTGTTAAGCGCCCAGGAGCATGTTTCATGGATGGACGCTATATAAATGTTCATTATTATTATTATTATTATTATTTGATGTAATTCACTATATGATGACATCATAAAAAAACAGGTTAGGAAGACATTGTGGGTCTATAAGCCGCGCCAGACAAATCATTGATATGTGGACTTTATATATAGGTAAAGTGTGTCGCCTGTAAATATGCATGATGGTGCTATTTCTCTTACAAAAATTATGATTTCTCCATTCATTGTTCAGGAGGTTCACTTGCGCATTATTTATTCATGAGCAGTGGGTACAAGGCTGCTCATAAATCCTGGGAATGAGGAAAGTTCATTCTCTTACGCTGTTCATGGTTACAATTTGCCTTTTCTTGAAGAATCCGCAACTTTTCCAGACCTGAATTGAAACATTTTAATGAAACATCTTAAGTTTACTAGGTATTTTAAGGTGTTTTGCAAATGTGGGAATTGTTTGTTTTTGAAAAAAAAAAATAAACCTTGTTAGACGAAAGAACGTGTATTCATGAGCAGTGGGTCTGAGGCTGCTCATAAGCCCTGGGAATGATGAGGGAGGTTCTTATGCTCATAGATGGCTGTACACGGTTCAGTGGTTATAATTTGTGTTTCAGATTTGCTTTTTCTTCAAGAATCTGCAAATTTTCCAAACCTGAAACATGTTGCCAATGAAACATATTAATTTTACTAAGTGCTTTTAAGGTGTTTTGCAAATGTGGGAATTATGCAAGCTTGTTTTAAAAAAATAAAAAAATAAAAAAAATTACCTAAAAAAAAGACCTGAAACATGTTGCCAATGAAACATATTAATTTTACTAAGTATTTTTATGGTGTTTTGCAAATGTGGGAATTATGCAAGCTTGCTTTAAAAATTTTTTTTTTTTTTAAATAAACATCCATCGCAGTCTGAGGCATTGAGGGCAGAATGTATTTAATTACTATAATTAAATAGAAAATCATTTTGTGATGATATTCTTATGTCACCGTTATTATTAGAGCAATCTAGGAATTCCAAGGATTGTAAGCGCAAAATGTGTAGTCATTCTGAGCTTGGCAAGTATGAACAATTTCAAAGAGATGTTCGTGCTGTCGCACGAACACCTAAAAATATGAACCAATTTTACATGGTAACCAATGTTTCTGTTTGGTTTAACGTATTAATAATGCGATGCACAATCAGACATTTATTTCAAAACACCAGCATCAGACACATTAGGAAACTGTAAATCTACATATGTACATGTATTAAATATTTTAACTTAGACAGTTCCCATGGGAAGCAAAATGTAATTATGAAAAAATAAAATAACTTGAGGGGGAAAAAAAGTCCAGTTTCTGGTCATACTGTAGATCTGCTTCAAAATCTGGTTTTTTTTCTTGGTGCTAATCTGTTTTTTAAGTGATACATGTAATGTATACTATGTTAACATGTATACAGGATTATTGGAACCAGACCAAATTTCACTATGAATAACTTTAACCCTGAAAATGCCCTGAAAATCCATTTTGCCGTGAAATAATAGTTCACCATGATTCCACGGCAATTTCATGGTGTCTCTTCCTCTCAGATAATGGCAATCATGTTCATAGTGACTTCAGGGCAAATTCACGGCGATCTTGAGAATTAATGAGCTGCCCCAAAACTGCCAGAAGAATGTCTTTTTCACAGCGTTTTCACTGCAAAGAATTTCCAAGAGTATTTCACGGTGTTGTGTCATCATGAAATTGCTGTGAACTGTTTACTACACACGTCGGTGTAGGGCAACATTAAATCAATTGTTTATCTCCCGACGCAAGAATTTCACCAATCTATGTACATGTATATCGCGGAACCCGCTGCTATATAGGATTCTAGCCGGCCAATTGTCATCAGGCAAGCTCGGTGGTCGAGTGGTTAAGACGTCTGCACTAGAAAGCAGGAGGTCGTGGGTTCGAATCCCGCCCGAGTTGCCCGTGTAGTTTTTTCACAGACACTCAGAAAGCACTGAGTATACAGTGCTATACACACGTCGGTGTAGGGCAAAATTAAATCAATTGTTTATCGCCCGATGCAAGAATTTCACCAATCTACTGTACATATATCGCGGAACCCGCTGCTATATAGGATTCTAACTGGCCAATTGTCATCGGGCAAGCTCGGTGGTCGAGAGGTAAGACGTCTGCCCTAGTAAGCAGGAGGTCGTGGGTTCGAATCCCGCCCGAGTCACCTGTGTAGTTTTTTCACAGACACTCGGAAAGCACTGAGCATACAGTGCTATACACACGTCGGTGTAGGGCAAAATTGTTTATTTCACGGTAAAACAGATTTTCAGGGCATTCTCAGGGTAAAGTTATTCATAGTATTTGTTTTACGAACAATTTTCGAATTTTTATTATTTTCATTGAAACACTGTCACTGATAATTTCCTTTTTTGAAAGTGAAACAAATACTTTAAAGTGATTATATTACACAAAATAGGTGTCAGAGACTTGGGGGATATACATGTACATGTATCCCGCCCCCTCCCCCTTTTTTTTTGGCATGGGGGATGGTTGATAGTTGGTTGAACAATTCCCCTCCCCCCACCAGAATTTTTTATGCTGTAAAGTAAAATATGATAATATGCAAATTATTTGTGAAAAGCAAGCTAAGAAGGCATTGTTAAAATATTTATTGTTTGTTTCTACATATGTGTACATGTTCGTTTAGGTGTCATTTCAATCGTGGGATTCCTATTGGTTGTGTACTGCAGTACACAAATTTCAATATCACCCCCCCCCCTCCACTTTTCAACACAAATTTACAGTTTTACAGTTAAACTGATGTTAAGTTGATGATGTATCAAACCTTGTGTCTGAGGGGCTATGATTTATTAACATTGCATCCCAACTGAATGTACATCAATAAGTTAGAATGTACTACTGTACATGTATATGTACTGTCTACTCCACATTGAAGCCAAATTTATGTCCATTCCCACTGTAGGCAATTGATTAAAATTATATCCCAAAATTTGCATCATTAATTTCAAAATTACATGTAAACAATTAGAATGTCCACTGCATACAGTACATTTATTGGCTAATCACAATCACAGCCAAATATAATGTTCATTCCTATTGTAGGCAACTGGCAGTGCATGGGAACAACTGATCCTAACTACAGGAATTGGTATACGGCAACGAATCAGCCTGATGGTGGTTCTGATCAGAATTGTGTAGTGATTGCTACAACCTCGTCATTTTGGTATGATACACGTTGTTCTCAAAGCTTTCAAGCAGTTTGCAGGAAACCTGATTCATCTAATCCGCAGTAAAGCTACATGTACAATGAGTCTACACCTAGTAATCGGCAACACAAAGTGCCTTCATCAACTCACACAATCAGATCATAACTAATCAATATCATTCACAAGAACTGATCTATCAGATCTATTTGATTGACTGGAAATTTAAGACCCCTGATAACTATGTGTCCATTGCAAGTAGTAGTTACATAAGTAGGCCTACACATATTGAGTGGGACACTTTATAATAAATACCATGCTTCTGTATCCCAGATATATTTTCTGTGTTGCAGCATGAGCATGTAACACATGCTTGGCAAGTTGTAAATAAATTAATGGGAAGGTACATTGTTAATCACCAGATTATTAAATTAACAAATTATTAAGTGTATCATTAATTGTTATGTCCAATTAACAAAACATTGTGAAACATATAATAGTTTGTTGTCATTTACTCAAAAACTCAAACATTTAAGCACATACATGTAGGCCTATTTGGTAAAACTTGTAGGTTTGCATGGTGAAGAGAATAAGTAAGTGACACCATGTGAAATTCTCTATTGAGTGTTAATTAGTTCTGAAAAGAACTGAACGTTACAACTCGACAGTTTCTATCAGTATGCAATTAGTGTTACTCACCTACTGTAGGCCTATTGTAATGAAGCTTTAGGTTGTAGTTTTACATGTACACATGTATGATATATGTACATTTCATGAAAGCGTAAGGATTGAAATGAACGTACGTTACTAAAAAGATACCAATATTGTACCTTCCCTTTAAAGCCTAACTTGTGTGTTCTTTTATGAACAATTGGGCAAAACCCTAAATCTCTGACATGATACATGTGTATCTACAATGTCTGTCCAAAAGGATATTATAAGACTATTTGGACATTTGGAAGTGGTTAAGACATACACCAATCTCATTAGCTGTTAAGCAGGAACAGGTACATATTCATTTTTTCATTATATATAATCAATTTTTCCTTTTGTAGATTTATTTGTTTTATTCCTAATTCTTGATGGATTTTAAAATTATGTTACTAGCTGATATAATCTATGTGTGTACAGCAACTGTAAGCAACTTTACATGTACAGTTTATCTATACTGTATTGTTTTGATAATCAATTTAACTCATATATTCTTCAAAACAATTAAAGATACATATCTGGTGGTGGCTGAGAATTATTATTTTTTTAATCCAGGAACAAATTTTCACATACATTTTCATAAGTTGTATTTGAACCAAAATACAATTAGTCCATGAGCCAGGGGCTGAAAATAAATTTGCCAATTTGCCGGTACCATCAAAAAATTTGTTGATTGCAAGCAAATATGATAGCCCTGATAAAATGGTAGCTCAGTATCAGATTTCAAGCGATTATAGCTACATGTATTTATTAAGAAAATGCTTAACATCCTTTAACCCTCCTACTGTTTGACCATTTGAAACCATTCAAAATTTCCACTTACCAAAATGCCCATTGGTTTTGTACACACATGGTGATACCATTTGAACAGTGTTGGAAGCAAGCTTTACTACATGTACCATTCAAATCCATTCAAATACATAGAGGGTCCATTGATTCACCACTTTGAAGTATCCAAACAAGGTTTTGTATTAGCTGTACTACCATTTGGAAAGATCCAAACAAGGTTTTGTATTACATGTAGCTGACCTACAGTTGTACATGTACCATTCAAAACCATTTGAGGTAATCAATACTAGTGTACAGTTATTTCACCATTCAAAACCACAAAAGTGAATGGTTTCAAATGGTGGATCAACTTGTATGAAAAAGGTACCAGAAGTAGGAGGGTTAATAAACCACTCCTAAAACTGCTCTGTGAAGAGGGCAAATATTTCTTGTGTACATGTACATGTGTGCACACAGACCTCAACAATCAAGTGACTGGAAACGGTTTAATCCAAGATTATACAGAGTAACTTTCATGCAACAGAAGTACCCTAAAAACTTCCCATGCTTTTCAACGCAGTAAAATAATTAAGCTGTATGGCCAATATCAAACAGCTGCTGTACATGTTGTGTGTCATTACAACATAAGAATTAACCCTTCTACACATGGAGGCCACTCCGATCCACTAAATTCTGTTCTTGAGCAACCTTCAGTACATACATGTACATGTACAAGCCTGCTGTCCTTTCCAAGTAATCTTACAAAATAAACTGTGCCACCTAAGGCCACTGTAAATGTTTGAACATATTAGTATGACCTGCAATGTACTGTATGATGGGAGACCACATTATCCAGCAATCTCAGTGGTGTGACAGTGCACAGAAGGGTAACCATAGGAGGCTACTGGCAACACAGCTAATGGCTTGGAGTGGCCTGAATGGGTATCAATGAAACAATTGATATTTGTGACCTGCTTCATCGAAATGAGGAATGTCCCCCACATTTCACATTGTGAGATATGGATATCAACTTAAAGAGAATTTAATGGGCTTTCTGATGATGCCAAACATTAACTTTTGGTTCATTTCATTCCTGTGTTACGATGGATTAATGTAATAATGCAGTCATGCACGTTTTGTGAACTTTGGAAGTCCATTACACAGAAACATGTGTTTGGAATATTCCTCATTTCGATGGAGCGGGTCAATTTTTTTCTCTCAAAATTATGTTTTTGGGTACATATTTCAT
Source organism: Zoroaster sp. YZ-2022 (assembly GCA_029582265.1). NCBI lineage: Eukaryota > Metazoa > Echinodermata > Asteroidea > Forcipulatida > Zoroasteridae > Zoroaster > Zoroaster sp. YZ-2022. Next base: position 16,536,175 of record CM055818.1, read on the forward strand.
AGTTTCATAACATTAACCCTGTTTTAAAGTGTTGAATGATTATAGTTTAGCATTTGGAAGCATAAAGCCTATTATTTAGAACTGCCTCACTACCCTCACTACCTACAGTGTATCACCCCAGATTACCCAGACTTTCATATATCGTAAATGATGACATGACTATTTTACACTCCTCTAACAGGTTACGCATCCCGGAGCCCCCTTTGATTGCTTTCTGACCCCGTTCCCACTTTGAGCCCACATTGCGGGATCAAAGGGCAATAAACCGTGAGTGGGAATACTAGGGCGATCAGGATCAGACACCGCAATTTTGATACACATTTTGTGGTGGATCAAAGGAGGATCAGACCCTGCAAAGGGCGATCAGAATCAAATGGGACCACAAAGTAGGATCAAGTGGGAACACAAAGTAGGACCAAGTGGGAACACAAAGTAGGATCATGTGGGAACACAAAGTAGGATCATGTGGGAACACAAAGTAGGATCAAGTGGGAACACAAAGTAGGATCAAGTGGGACCACAAAGTAGGATCAAGCGGGACCACAAAGTAGGATCAAGTTGGAACACAAAGTAGGATCATGTGGGAACACAAAGTAGGATCAAGTGGGAACACAAAGTAGGATCAAGTGGGAACACAAAGTAGGATCAAGTGGGAACACAAAGTAGGATCAAGTGGGAACACAAAGTAGGATCAAGTAGGAACACAAAGTAGGATAATGTGGGAACACAAAGTAGGATCAAGTGGGAACACAAAGTAGGATCAAGTGGCAACACAAAGTAGGATCAAGTGGGACCACAAAGTAGAATCAAGTGGGAACACAAAGTAGGATCAAGTGGCAACACAAAGTAGGATCAAGTGGCAACACAACGTAGGATCACAAAACTTGTTCTTTAATTAGTTAAATACCTATTGTCCAGTGTTTCAGCGCCTGGGATACTTGAAATGTTCGTTGATTCTATTAGCTTATGTTTTATTATTTGAATGGCATCCAATAAAATATATATACTAAATTAAATTATTTTGTCTTCAGTTTGACACTTCTTTTTAATTCTGTTAATAATGTTAGGCTTAAATTATTTAATTAATCTTTAAAAGTAAAACATGGGGATTCATACTTCCCGGGGAAGTATGTACCTGTACTATACAATTTACAAATCATTACATTTGAAAGAGGATTTCCAAGAGTTACATACACCACTGCAAGCAACGTACATGTATCGTCTATTAATTGTCATAAAAACTCATTTCACCAGCATGTGTATTATGGGGGAAATGATTAAAGGACCACAGAAATAAAGACGTAAATGCCATGGAGATACTTAAGTATGGTATTTTTAATGATAAAAAATAAATAGCTCATTGATTTTTAGCGAGCTACTTATAATTTGTAACTTTTCCGAAGAGGATGTCGGCGCCGATTAACACACCCCTAAAAGAAGCCATTTGCACTGCATCCTGACTGTCTCTATGTGTGACGTCACGTAAAGAAGAAGGCTTGCTTCCGGGGACGCCAGCCACATACAACAGCGAACACGTTCATTCACATGCCTGCTCTTATATTGCGGTAATGCCCGTGCTGGAAAATAACATAGAAATGGCTGAATCGTCGTCAGATGAAATTGTGATACTTTACTGAGGTAATAAGTAACTAATACACTATCTAATACACTATCGTTCACCAAACTGCTCACTTTGTGAAGAAATCGATCATTTAGTGACCCAAACTCAGTTGAAAAAATCGAAAATATCAAAATACGAAGGTCGCAAAAAGCACCGTTGGTGTTCATTGCTGCCGACCGGAAAATCTAGTTACAGTTTTCATCGTCGAATTCTTCTAAAAGTTGTACAAATTTATGTTATTTTAGTCTAACGTTATAGAGTATTTTTTCATGTATGATTTGTGAATTACGCTGTATATTTATTGTTAACGATGTCCAAAACCCAACATAGCGGCGCACACAGTACATTCATGTAGATCGGACATGTTGGATCTGACTTAACGTTAGTTACTTGTCTGTTCTCACATTTTAACGAAACATCGCTTTGTCTCTTTGGCTTGTCGTTTGAAGGATTCACAGGCTTCTTTTTTTTCGTTGAAATCAAAGTTTTCTTGAGTCTGGGTGCCTTTGACATCCCAAATTCCCCATGAAGGCTCATTTTGAAGTCTTCAGCGGTAAAATGATCGCTAAATATCACGCTGGTTGGAGACGGCCTGACTATTTTGCCATCGTCAACCGCACTTTTGTGGCCCAAATTTTTCATAGTGCCTCGTCTTTAGGAAACCTATGGAGGCTTACACCTTCGCTAAGAGTATTACTACAGCCTGCTACGACACATCTTGTAGGCATGATGTATATTTTCAAGGAAATTTAGGATGACATATTATAAGCGTATCGGACACGTGCACACACAAACAGCTGTGCATTGCTAGGAAATCGTTCTTTAACTGACGTCACGGTATCACGTGATGCATTACATCACTCAATTGCCAATAAAGTGGAAGGCTTGTGAAGTAAGCTTGGGTGATAACACGATAATTAATATCGAATATCGCGATACCTTTTTTTATTTGATTACGATATCGAGAACCTTTAAGTTATCGAGAGATCGGAAAATCGCGATTAAAAAAATATATCGCGATTAAAAAAAAATCGCCATTGTGAGTCAAGTCAGAAATTCCATGGAAACAAAATTAGAACAGTCTTTTCAGCTTTCGGAAGTGAGAAACAAAAGCAAAGTACTTCAGAACTAGATACACACTATACAAATGAATTTGATTTATTGTGATGCTTATACAGTAGAGGGGTACGTACCTGTGGTTATCAGCTCTAAAGCAATCATGCATGAATGAAAAAATAATCGCGATACTATCGAAAATCGCGATATATATGTATGTTTGACGATATATCGTGGATGAAAAAAATCGATATCGCCCAAGCCTATTGTGAAGTGGCATAAAAGTCTCCAAAATGAACGGAACAAACTTCAATTATGAAAAAAAACTAACAAATATCTTGTGTTATTATGCAAAACACATTTATTAAGGGCCATAATGGTTTTTATTTTAAATTGTGCTAGGCCTATAATTTGAACTCTGGAATTTTAGTCTAACTGTTAGTGATCAAATCTTTTTTCAATAGAGAAAGCGACGATCAAGTTCAAAGCATCAATAAAAATTAGTCAAGATGCACAAGAAGTCAAGTTGTTACAAGGGTCGAGTTGTCACAAAGCCTAAGGCCAAGAGAATGAAAGTCATAGATTTGCGTCCGGGAAATTTCGAAAACACATGAGGCTTTTTTTCATTATTCATTATTCATTATTTCCATTGATCATTAATAACAGCGCAATCACAAGATGTTTCTTCTAATCTGTGTACATACGTGCATCATTATACACTGAGCCAAAAAAGAAACTTATAAAATTTTAACAGATCACCAAATAAAATTCTGTGCATGAAAATGTACCAAATTTGGATACAATATTACTGCAATGTATTGCTTCAAATGGCAGTCAATAACCAATTGTTTGCTTCAATGACACAAGAGAAATGTGCACTGACCCAAAGGACTTGCTGTTCCACATGTCACATTCTTCAGCTGCAGCCCTGTACACACATGCATGTTAGCCTTGGCATATCTGTTTCATTAGCAATACTCAGAAGGACTAGAGCAACCCTGTATGAAGACTTGCAATCATGCAGGTAAGGGGTGCAAATCCCTTTACAAATTCTTTTGTTTCATTCATTGACATGCATGTGTGGGCAGGGCTGCAGCTGAATAATGTGACATGTGGAACAGCAAGTCCTTTGGGTCAGTGCACATTTCTCTTGTGTCATTGAAGCAAACAATTGGTTATTGACTGCCATTTGAAGCAATACATTGCAGTAATATTGTATCCAAATTTGGTACATTTTCATGCACAGAATTTTATTTGGTGATCTGTTAAAATTTTATAAGTTTCTTTTTTGGCTCAGTGTACGTGTGGGCCGCACACACAGGCATACTAGGCTCAACAGCGAACGTGTTGTGCATGTGAAGGCGGTACAGTTGCAGGTGCGGATCTGACGGAGTTTACCATACAGTTTTACTAGCGCGATGCGACCTTTTTTGTGAACGACGTATGCGGGACTAAGACTGTAAGAGAACATGTGCTAATGATTATAGCGCACATACTGGTGGAAATTTGGTAAAAACTTTGTTTTACTGATGTGGATGATTTGGAACTAAATTTGTTTGGTGGAAATACCTTTTTTGTGCAAATAATGATTTTTTTGGCGGTAGCCTTCGGGACATGCGGGCAGTGGACACAAATCTATGACTTTCATTCTCATGGCCTAAGGGAAAGGCCAAAGCCGAAAGGAAAAGGTGGAGTTGTCACAAAAGCCAAGGGAAATCTTGATTTTGTGTCATAGGTCAAGTTTTTTAGGTCGAATTGTCACAAGGTCAAGGGTCAAGTTGTCACAAGGGTCAAGTTGTCACATGGGTCAAGCTGTCACAAAGGTCAAGTTGTCACAAGGGTCAAGTTGTCACAAGGGTCAAGTTGTCACAAGGGTCAAGTTGTCACAAGGGTCAAGTTGTCACAAGGGTCAAGTTGTCACAAGGGTCAAGCTGTCACAAAGGCATGGGCAAGGTCAACAAGGGCCAAGTTTTCGGGGTTGAGTTGTCACAAGGTCAAGTTGTTGAGGTCGAGTTGTCACCCATAGTCCCATACTGACACGGGGCCTAACTTTACACTCATTTTTTACAGACAGTTTGCACTACATGATATATGACTATGCAGATATGACTCACCTCAATATAACCTCCATGATATAATGTTGGCTGTGTGTGCGTTCATAACAATGCAAATGGCTGTGTGTGTGTACGGAGGAAGGAAAATAAAAACTTACCAAGTAACTGTAGACTAGCGCCACCTAGTACCTAGCGACCAGTCCTTGGATCACTCACGTGCACCCATAGAGTTATAATTAGCACGTACCTGCCACATGTATTTTGTCAGAATACTACAACGACTCAGAGTTTCTGATTACTCCGAACCCACAAAAGCCCCCACCCCGTGTAGGTACTCAGCAACATGATACAAGATTCATGATGCAAGGAATTAGGAACCCCTTCCTCAATGATTCATTAGGAGGATTCATTAACAGGGGCGGGGGGGGAGGGTCCAGAATTTTCAGGCCTTTATGTTTCTTTTAAAGATTCAAAGAAGGAGTGGGAAGTTGGGGAGTTCGGAAGCAGTCCCTTCACCCACATTTGGTGTACATAAGACCCACACTCAATGGGTTTAAGGGCATTTACTGGTTTTAGGCGCTCTTTTATGCAACATGAGAGTTTTTCGGACCAATATTGTGAAGTACTATTGTGGCTAATGATGTTTATCAGCAGTGGCCGTCTGGCTTTAGCGCTTTATGACGATTTGTTTTCTTCTGGGGTTGCAAGAAAAACTGCAGCATACTCCTTAATATTCAGGGTAGCCTGTGAAGGCCTACTTAATTTATTTTGGGCATGAGCTTTATGGACCATCAAAATAGTGGGGGAAATTATTGATATACTTCCCCCCCCCCCCACCCCATCCCACTCTAAAAAAAAAAAAAATTTAAGTGGGAAATGCATGCTAATGTCCCCCCAAAATGACCCGGCTTCAAAATCAAAACCGATTGTGCATGGACGGAAAAATGGGTGTCCCAGCACGTCATCTGTCTTGAATATCAACCCGCTTTAGCTAGCTCACACAGGATTCGCCACTGCGGGCGCTGTGCACATGTGAAGACAAACCAGACAGTGCGCAACTTCTGAAACGTGCTTCCGTTTAAATTGCAAATTATGCACGAATGCACGGCACGCGCGCACAATATTGATATTTGCATACATAATGAGATAAGACTCCTGTGAGTGCCAATTTTAAAAATTATGTCACATCTGAACCTTTCTTTAAAAAATAGTGGATATTATTAAATCCCAATAATTGAAAAATAATTATCATCATCATCGACGCTATTCGTCTTTCGACATGGCGCCCTCAGTAATGTACCAATGGTCACGGTTTATCGCCTTTTCTTGAGCTGATGCTAAGGTTTCATTCAAGTCTCTGAGTTGTTTTTGTATTAGAGATACCCAGGTTGTTTTTGGTTTTACTTTTGGCATTTTTACATAAATTATCTGAGGTATTCTTGTAAGGCTTTCCGAGCTGGTGTTTCTGCATCATTTCTATTCAGACCACGACAATTTAAAGTTCGACATTCAAATAAGTTTGTTTTCCAGCTTTTTTTGACATATTAACGCTAAAAAAGGGAAAACAATTTTATTTCGATAGATTTTATGATAAAAACATTAACGTTAATTTACGGAAATTTTACTTTTAGAAAAAGTCACTTTTTTATCATGTTATTGAATTACTGCAGTATATTTGAACATGTATAGATAAGACATGTTTAAAAAAATACATATTTATTTACCCCTTTTTCCAAGTGACGGGAAACAGTCAGGGGCGCGGCTAACATTTCGCTTGGGCGATCTCCAATTTATTCAATGTTGAGAAATATAATCATATCATAGATAAATTGAACCTCAAGCCTAATTGGTTGAAACTTCAAAAAGCATCACACGGTGCCAAAAACTGACCAATTACAGGCCAGAACACGCTCTTACTATAGCTCCTTTAATATTCGCGTGCGTGCAGTAAAACCCCCATTGCTTAGATGTTTAACATACGGCAATAATCATCGCTCCGCGTTAAGCCCGTATTTATCTTTCTCTGCAAGCTTGACGTCATAAGCGTGTCTTAACTTTTAACAAAAATAAGTCAAATATACAGTTGGTTTATTTTACATTATATATAGCGTGATGCTTCAAGATACTAACCTTTTAAAGGCAGGGGCGCAGATAACACAAAGGGATCGGCAAAATATGCTGAATTTATACCAATTATTTTAAGAAGAGTAGATAGTTTTCGTGGGAGCACTTTCAAACACTCGCATTTTCTCCAGAAATCTCAAATGGTTCGAGAGCGCTTTTTCAGACTCATTTTTGCAAATAAACGTTGCGCGTCGGCTTCTCGGACGTTGCGCACTGACTGCGCCCATTAACTCTTAATAGAACTGCCACAGAAGTTCTACAAAGCATCGCTAGTTGAGAGTGCATGTGTCCTCTATAAGTGGACTTAATTCATGTGGATTGCAATGTATCGTGTGACAAAATAGGGGCGTAACCTGTTAATAACCCGTTACTTCAAAACCGATCGACGCCAATGAACGGAAAAATGTGATGACGGATTCTTATTGTTCCAACAAGTCTGTGCAAAATAGATTCGCCTCTGTACCTGCAACGTAGGGGCATCTGCCTTCCAGCATTTGGCCACTAAATTTCGATTCTGGGCCTAGCCTCTGTGGCGGGTGCGTTAAGCGTTCTGAGCGCGTTATGAATTATTTGTTGTGTTGCAATAAAACGGTAGACTTACTCCTCAGTAGGCTAACATATCATTATTTTTTATTTATTTATGGCCATCAAAAAGTGGGGGAGGGGACATTTGATATACTATCCTCCGACTCTCAAAAATGGGGGGACGCGGACATGTCCCCCCGTCCCGCACCGATCGACATCATACCCCCACATGATAAGGTCATATAGATGCTGCTGCATGAATGAGCTAGTAATTTTCAGTCACTGTGTTCATCTTAATCTAGGTTACCGATTGAAAGTGTGCTCTGATCGTTACAACATTGCCCCTTTAAAACGGAGTTACTTGTTTACATTTTTAATAACATCAGAAATTATCATAAAATTATGTCATACATTTTCAGTTTAATTCTCGTAAAAACATAATTAAAAATTATTTTTGTGAGGGTAATTTTGAAATACGTGAATAACTTCAAATGGAAGGAAAGTACACATATAACGTGTCAATGTGTCTTTGTGTAGAAATTCATTAATACCACAATCAAAAAGTAAATAAATAAATAAATAAACGTCCAAACTTGTTCGTAACGTTTCCCATTGCCAACCTGTAAACCGTTTCAGCTTATTAAGTTGTGTCGTTATAGGAGAAAATAGTAAAAATATATTTCGGTTTTTAGCCAGCTGTAAGACTTTCAGTCAGTCAAGAATTTGGATTGGGAAATAATTCGGCCTAGACGGCTAGACCAATACTTTTACAAACAATGTACCTCAGACAAAAATATATTATGGGATTTTTGAAAGCAACATCCACACGGTGTGACTTTAGGTTACGGGTCTTTACTCATTACCCATTTTGTAACGTACGTTATGGCAACCTTATATAGTCTTCTTTCTTCATTCATAGACGTTAGTTTGGGTAACTGACTGCCAAGCAAGAGGACCCATGATTGAATCACGATCAGGGAAATGGTCCTCGCACCGTAACCATGCAACTCTCGAATAGAGGAAAGACATGGCGGCCCCCAATTGCCGTCGTGTTGCTGCCGCCGCAGCGCCATGGGTTCCTGAATTAGGTCACGGTGTTGGCTTCGAATCGGTAAGTCCTGGCTCTGCCCACCAGGGGGTAAGACGGATGCATACCGTAACCACAAATAAAAACATAGACCAATGTATAAACAAATGAACAGAAAATATACAAATAATCATAATCATAATGAAAAATAAATTCATTCATTCATTAATTAAAAAATAATAATAATACGTTTGTAGCTTAGGCCTATCACCCCTCCGACAACCATTTTAAAATATCTAACTTTGGGAAGAAAACAAAATAGGCCTTTACAAATAAGTAACTGCGCGTGCGTAGGTATATCAACAGGTGTTTCACTTTCGCATGCAAATTGCTTTCAGAGCGCGCGCAACGTATACGTATTACATACATTACGTACTTACTGACGTGAGTTCATTGTTGAGTGCCTTTCATTCACGATGGACGCCATATTGAAGTCCACAGAGATTTGCCGTTTTGACAGGATTTCTTCCAAAATTAGCAGGCAAAGTAACGAACAGAATTACCTAAGGTGAGTACAGGAATCATTTCGTTTAATATTTATTATGGTAAAGATCTAAACTGAACAAAAACCGAATATTTTTATCCAAAAACGCGGCATAGCTCTAGTCTTAGTCAATACTAAGTTTGAATTGATTGATTTGAAATTCCACGTGGTGGATATTTTTTCCTTACAGGTACTCGTTCGTTCGTTCGAAAGAATAATTTACAAACTGGTAGGAATTTCCTGGGAAAGAATGTATAATACAACCACGACTTTTCTGTGTAAAAAGGCCTATGACAAAAAATCTCGGATTTTCCTTTAAAAGATTAGACACATTTATGAGAAGAAGGAAAGTGTAGTCCAAGCATGATCCAAGTGAGGATCATTACAATAAGTTAACGGACATCTCTCATACAAACACCAGCGTTGAAATACGCACTGCATTACGCACACAGACAAGTATAGGCCAAATGCATATACCTCTATTTTATGAAACCCATGCTCCCAAAAGAAACGGGTACTGGACATAGTAACTGTACCCCATGCAAATTTAGTTTGTCTACTTGCTGTAGAAACCCAATATTTCTGCTTTTGGAAAATTTGTACATATGTACCTATCGAATTCAAAACGACAACTTTTTCACTTCAGCACTGACCTAAATCACGCACGCACCATTAACAATACACGTGTTCGGTGGTAAGA
>CM055818.1:16546325-16651000 GCA_029582265.1 Zoroaster sp. YZ-2022
TGTTTTAATTTTCAAAACATGTAACGAGTAAACGATAATTTTTCTCTTATACAACGTGCATAACAAATTGCCAGAAATTATTTTGTTGTACTTGAGAAAGAGTCTAGGTATAATGCAACTACTGTGAAAAATCTACTAGTGAAATATATTATGTGGCCCAAACCTCAAAAAACGTGGAGTAACGTCAATATTGCCCTCAAGATGCCAGGTCATCACCTTTGTGAGGAAAGTAACTACCAATGTGCGTGAAATATATAAGTGAGGAAATATGGCATTGAGAGGGCCTTAAACCTCAAAAATGTAACGTGAGTAACCATGGAATTGCCCAGAAGATGTATCACCTTTGTGAGGAAAGTAACTACCAATGAAGCGAAATATATAAGTATGAAGAAATTATGGCATTAGAGTGGACGTGAAACCTCCAAAATGTAACGTGAGCTAACCATGGAATTTGCCCAAAAGATGTATACGCCTTTGTGAGGAAAGTTAACTACTCAATGAGCGAAATATATAAGGAGAGAAATTATGGCATTAAGAGTGGGCCTTTAAACCTCAAAAATATAACAGCGAGTAACCATGCCGGAATTGCCCAAAGATGTATACATACAACTGTGAGGAAAGTAACTACCAATGAGCGAAATATATAAGTGAGGAAATTATGGCATTAAGAGTGGGCCTTAAACCTCCAAAAACGTAACATTAGAGTAACCATGGGTGCGCCTAAAGATGTATCACCTTTGTGAGGAAAAAGTAACTACCAATGAAGCAGAAATATATAACGCTTTATAAGTGAGGAAATTATGACATTAAAGAGTGGCCCAAGCTACCACAAAATGTAATCTGAGTATTGCATTGGAATTGCCCTTTAGACACTGGACAAATGCCAGTGTTGGAGGATTGCTGTACACAATCCGGGATTAAGGGAACTGTGTGAGTCATGTTTCATCTGAACCCAGGAATGGATAGAAGTTTACAGGTCATAGGTCAAGCAATAACTGACCTTTGTTGCCTGGTTTCTTCCCAGCCATGACAGTTCTCGCTTATAGGAGAAAGATTGGTCAGTGTCACTCTGCATTTCTGCACGTTACTCTGACATCACCAAGATGTAGAACCATTCGATACCTGGAACAAAAGAAAACTGTAAATCAATAATATAGTGCACTGTTTTTAAGTAATGTTTTTTTTTAGGAGTCCATACAAAGTGCCTATGGATGTTTTTTACTCCAAAATTGTTCAGTATGTATTTAGTTATTTATATGCTATTCCAAAAACATTAAAACAAATCAGAAATTGCTGAAAAATATTATTTTCAGCCAATATTCCAACGGTTGAAATCCGCGAAGTCTGTTGGAGCATTTGCAGGCCCGTGGCGGCAGCAAAACATTTTTTCCTGTTTTTATGACGTACTCTTTTGCGGGAGCTCAAAGGGCGTCTTAACTTTCTAACGATCATGGCTGCCGCCATGTTGTTCAGTGGCCGTACACATACCATGTACACTATGTGTATGGGATTCCCCTTGACGTGCAACTCATGTATTGTGTGTGTCTGTGCCCAATATCGTAAGTTTCCAGCAGTGTGGACGCCACATATATTACTAGCGGGATACCCTGCGCGCGCAGTTCACGCATAGAGTGTCAGAGGTGATGTGAGTATATTAAATGTTTGCCGGGTTTTGTGCCGACTTCTTTGAAGGTTAATGTAATGTAATATGGGGTAACGGGGTCTGTTAATTTGCGAGGGGCACTCAAGGGTCATCATTTTCTAGAATGAGCTTGGTGATTGGTTAATTTTACACGGCAGCAGGGGGGGCATGTAAAAAGTCAAAGTGACGCACTAACACAACAGCGCCCTCGGGTTTTTTACATGGTAGGACAGTGAATATTGAATAAATAAATGTACTGAAAAGAAATACATGTACACAGAAAAGCGGGTATCCTAGTATTTTCGTATACAGTTCAGACACAGATATGTGCATAAAATGTCTCTTTGGAAATTGATTGCATGGCCCTTCAAGTCTCATGCGAAAAAAGGGGGAAATAAATATGAATAACATTAAATTTGCAGATGAAATCTGCACTGTTTCCTGAGGCCCCCCACCCTTAATATAAAATAGGGCCGCCAGTTTTGAGAGTTTCAAATTGTTGCCATGGCGCTGTAGGTTTTGAAACCTTCTTTTAAAATATTCAAATTCAGGAGAAAAGATTTCCCCAAAAATTGTTTTTGTGTGAGAAATGTCCTGAAACCCATGCAGTATAGCTGTTTAGCAATACTGATAGATCTAGAATCGTTTTATATTACCTCAAAGTTGAAAAGACTGATGGTATCTACACTGGCAATTGTGAAATCATTTTGAGGCTTTTCTAACTAGTTCAAGTTCTACTTCTATGTATGTAAAATCAAGGTCAAGTCCCTATTTCCTTGGGTTGAAAATTAACTTCTAAATCAGCAAGCTGAGGAATACAAGAACTGCTTATAAAAATATATATTATAACATGAGGGCCTTATATTATAATATATCTTATAATATATATTATATGAATCTGGGACTGAGAAATAATTTAAATTGTGTTTAAACTTTACTTTGAAAAAATGCAGTGAACTTCCAAAAGACATGAATCTGGGACTGAAATAATTCCACATTGTGTTAAGAAATTATTTTGAGGCACTGTGAACTCTCCATAGACTTTGTACACAATGGAGGACATGGCGTCTCGGATACCTGAGCTTTCAAAAGTATTACATGCCCAGCAAACAATGCGGAACTGGGCCATGCTGGCCCAATACCGATTTTACAGTACTGCTAAGCAATGGGCAGATTATGACCGGGCAACGGAACTGGCCCAGTTCTGAAAAAAAACTTGCACAGAGCTTGGAACTGGCAGTTCATGTAGTAGCCCTTACTCATCCGGTACCAAACCAGAACTGGCCCAGTACCGTGCCCGACACAAAATGCTAACCAAAACAGTGCCGAAACCGTTGTGTAATGGTCCAGTACTGGGCCAATAGATTCCATTACCTTGTCCATTACTGGCCCAGTACTGGCCCAGCACAGAACAATTGTGATGCCATAATACTGTACATGGCAGCCGGTGAAATTGGCACTGGGCCGGGTGTTTCAACAAATGGAACTGACCCAGTTCAGAGCTTGCACAGAGGCTTTGGAACTGGCCCAGGATTCATGTAGCCCCACTCATCATCGGTACCAAAATATAACCGGCCCAGATAACGTTGCCGAGCACAAAATGCCCTAACCCAAAACAGTATCGAACCGGTAATGGCCAGGTAACTGGTACAATACAGATTCCATTAACGGCTATATTACTGGCCCAGTACTGGCCCCCAGTACAGGGTACCAATTGTGATGCCATTACTCGCCCAGCGCCGGTAAATTGGCACTGGGCCAGGTGCCGTTTAAATGGAACTGGCTCCAGTTCTGGCTTGTTACTGAGAGGCTTTGGGAACTGGCCCAGTCTACGGTACAGCCCTTTACTCATCCGGCAATACAAAACCAGAACTACGGCCCAGTAACATGCGTGACACAAAATGCTCCTAACCAAAACAGTACACGAAGCGGTAATGGCCCAGTACTGGGCAATGCAATTCCGTTAATACATATTGGCCCCAGTACTGGCCCAGTATTGCCACACAAAATGCCCCTAACCAAAAACAGTACCTAGAAACCAGTACTGGGCCAGTATATAACACCATCGTACCAGTACTGGCCCAATTACCAAGGGGCCAATATCGGGGAATACCCTGCACTAAAACATTACAGGAACCATCTGTGCACTGGCTCCAGTAGATAAACACTACCGTGCCGGTACTGGCCCAGTACAGGGAGCCAATGTGGGGGTACCCTTACTAAAACAGTACAAGAACCAGTACTGGGCCAGTACAGAAACATTACCATGCAGTGCTGGCCCAGTACAGGGCCAATGGGAGAAACACTTACTAAACATTACAGACACCAGTACTGGCCCAGTAGATAAAGCACTACCGTGCCTAGTACTGCCCAGCTGATACAGGGCAAGACACAATGGGGATACCCTTACTAAAACCATTTACAGAACCAATTTTGGCGGTGCACAGAAACATTACCGTATTCAGCACTGGTCCAGTACGACAAATAATGGCCAATGGAATACCCTTATAAAACAGTACCAGAACCAGGTACTGACCCAGTGAGATAAACACTACCGTGCACAGTACTGGCCTGTACAGGGGCACAATGGGAAAACCCCTTACTAAAATAGTACAGAACCAATATACTGGCCCAGGTACAGTAGATGAACACTACCCGTACTCAGTGCTGGCCCAGCATACGGGCCAATGGAATACCCTTTACTAAAACAAACCAGAACCAGTACTGGCCCAGTACAGAAACATTACCGTGCCAGTACTGGCCCAGTACAGGGCCAATGGTGGGAAAAACACTTACTAAAACAGCAAGAGTACACATGGTTTTAGAAAACATCCTTAGTGATGATTTAATCCTGAATGAAAGTTCTTCAGTAAATATTATAAAATACAAAATGTAACTCAATACGACATTAAATATAACTTACCCTGAACAATTAGGGCCTATGCATTTTACTGTGGTAATTAATGGCCATTGTGATTGACTTATACTCACCACTAATTACACTATCATTTTATTGGACAAACTTTTCCTGGTAACTAAATGGGCGTGCAATAACTTCATGCTATAAGTGGGTCGGTGGGATTTCACTGCCTTTGGCATTGCCGTGTACTTGCCTTTGCCCGCGTGTGCTTGCGCGGTAGTGTAGCATAATTATGCATGTGATGTCTACTGATGAGTAGTGATGATTCATGACTACTCATCGTGCATAAAACACTACTGCAGCGTGGGCAAAAAGGCAATTAAAGCAGTGACCAATGAGTAAATCTTTTCATGGTTGTGTTATTTATGAAAACAAATTTACATTTTCAAACAAATCAATGTGAAATAAATAAGCATGATAATGAACACTTAGGTTTAGTGTAAATTAATATGAGTTGTTTAATTAAAATTAAAATGTTACATGATTTTGTATTGTTCATTTTTAATTACTTTTAGCACAGCTTTATGCTACAAAAAACGATCACAGTATGTTCATTCAACACACAGCAAAGATCATGTGCGAACAACTGTTTCAAGTTAAAAAGCAAAAGGAAAGGGAAAAAAAGGAATTACAAAATTTACGATACAGGAGGCAGAACCACGTTGCAAGAGTGCGTTATGTCTGGGTTAAATATTACCACTAGCAGATAATTTATACAGGCATGCAACTTTGTAATTGAAAAAAAGAGAAATGGCTTAGGAAAAAAAAACATTGTAGTTTTTACAGTTTTCAATGGCACTAGGATACTTTAAAAGATGAAATCAGCTGATCCGCTGAAAAGTTGCATGCCTGTTTATAATGATACATTACAAACAAAATTATAAATATGCGATGAAGGAGATCATATTTGCATTTGTCCATACCCCGCAGAGGGTTTACAACATAAAACAATTTAAATAGTGTTTAAATTTGGTTCAACACATGTTATCATGGAGGAAATAGGAGTATGCAGTAGGAAATGTGTTATCACATAAATTATTCATTGTCACTCATCTTTCTATATAATTTATCCTCACAAACTCAGCATTTAAATAAACATAGTCCATAAACCATTCACGGTTTTCAATAAACCCAGTACTACTACCAGTGATGTTTTATACAAAATACAAATTTAGTCACTTTAAATTTAAATTTTAAAAAATCAATTAACAATTCAATGGTTCCTATTAGGTGTCATTGGGGGGCAGCTTACCGAATTCAAGTTCTGGTGTTAGCAACATAAAGGGGTTCGAATCACGGCCATTGACACTCCTGTAAACCATAGTGGAACATAATTACAATTTGCTTTCTGGCAGGGGTTAAATGGGTTACCCGAAGGCAGAGTTGGTTTGCTCTATATGCGCTAGAAATGGCAGCAATTGAGCTGTATACTCCCCAGGGAGCTGAGATGGTTTCAGGAATGATTTATGAGCCTTATGAGCCTTATGAGCAGGGATAATAATATAATGCGCCTTGAGCACCACTTAGTTGGTGGATAAATGCGTATATAAATCCACATTATTATTATTATTTTTTTTCCCAGGCATTTTATTTAGTGAATTCACAATAACACATCACCTAAAGTCATTTGTAGCATTTGTTTTTAATTACCTTATAATTTATAACTCCTTTTTTGTCATTAAAGGGACAGTATCGTCATGATCAACAGGGCATGGAATCGGAATGCTAGTTTTTAGGTTAAGTCATTGACTGCCATAATACCCCATGATAAGGTCATATTATTATTTGCTGCTTCATAAATGAGCCTGTAATTTTCAGTCCTGTGTTCATCTTTAACTGGGACATTGATTCTATGCTCTGTCGAAAGTCTGCTCTGATCGTTACGATACTGCCCTTTAAATAACAGTAGGTACCTAACATTTTTTAAAAACCAGAAGTCTAGAATGCCTATTGTCCAGTTGCTGGCAGTGAAAAGGTGATTTATTCTACTATACAAATGTATTACACTGTATTACATTTATTATAAGTGTTTTGGACATTGGTCAACCATGAACTGAACAATGGCTGCATGCAGTAGCCAAACAGCCAGCCCCCAGCCAGCACAGCTAAGTCGGCTTCCTCAAAGGCGTGCCTTTAGTGCTATTCGGGAAATGCTACCATGTGTACCACTACCAGCGGTGCCCAGACAAAACAGTGCAATTGCGAATAGGTTAAGAACACAACTGCAAGTAATGCAGAGCAAAGGCAATACATTACTCGTGAATGGTCGGTATTCGTGAATAGTTACAGGTATTTGCGCCTGCGCGATTAATCGAATAGGTTCAAAAACCGCGAATACGGTATGATTAGCAACAACTATTCGCAAATATTTGAATAATTGCACTATGCGCACAGGCCTACCTGTATGTTATTTACTAATCTAAGTCTACCCATGGAGGAAGAATGTTTTCTTCCTCCATGATCTCTTGTCCTGTTCCCGCTTTTTCTTCCTCCTTTGCGGTCGGGGGGTTTCGCGGCCAAAGCGGGCTTCGGCCTCAGAAACTGGTTTACCACCAGGGGTTCCGCAAACAGCCTCTGAACAAACAATTAATAAATTTCACATAATTAGAACAGCAAAATGTATGTTGCAACTGCTTGGCATGACCAAGGGGCTTAAATAAAATTAAACACCATGTCTGTTAATGATTCCATACTCGATAAGATTGTGGTAAATGTATGTACTGACCTTAAGCTTATTTTTATTGAACCGTTTAAGAGGAAACAGATAATATAAGAGGTTTATTATATGTAATGCTAATAGACTTCTGATAATATTATTTATATTGATTTAATTTTGCCCTACACCGACGTGTGTATAGGCACTGTATGCTCAGTGCTTTCCAGTGTGTGTGAAAAAAACTACAAACGACTCGGGCGGGATTCGAAACCCACGACCTCCTGCTTACTAGTGCAGACGTCTTAACCTCTCGACCTGCAGGCTTTTGCCCGATGACGATTGGGCCGGCTAGAATCCTATATAGTGCGGGTTCTGCGATATATATAGATTGGTGGTTCTGAGCATACAGTGCTATACACGTCGGTGGGGCAAAATTAAATCAATTGTTTATCTCCGACGCAAGAATTTCACCAATCTAAATATTTATATTCAAATGTTTGTTTCCATATTAATGTTGAAATAGATCACAGGCCATTGATCCATTTTCAAATTGTACACCAGTTATTTGTTACATGGTATACCAACTATATAGCTGTATTAGGATTTTTTGACATTATTCTATACCCAGATTCCATTAATTTTCACACCGCATGCTTTTTGAAGTTGTTATAATATGGGTCAATTAATGCGCAAACATTTAATTGCTAAGATTTGGTAGAAATGATCGACAGCAAATATACTTCATGTTCACCCAACCATTGACATTTCTTAAGCCCAAAAAAGTCTCCGGTTTCTGGTCATCGATCGGCTTTAAAAATCGGTGCGGTGCCACATTAAAATAAAAATTCCAACAGGGTTTACGCAGGGACCAGCTTTCCTATATACAAAGTAAGAGGCCTCACAAATCGGGCAAATGTTCAATGTTCATACCCCTATGTGGAAAGGTTCAAACACAGCACGGCAGAATTCAATCGATCCAGCAAGTTTGGCTGCAATTGGGCAGCGTTATACATGTATAGTGCGGAGCTGAAACCAGAGACTTAACTGACCCTGGAAATTTATCCATTTAGTAGAGCCGCAAAAACAATAATGTTCAAGTGAGGGGTGCAGCATTTTTGGACCGGTATATTTATTCCAATTCTCAAGTTCTCAACAGACGTATCTTCGGAAATGACTACATTTCAGGAAATATTTCTCAGGACGATAGGTCATCTTTGACTGGTCAGGAATACATGTTGTATCATTCCTTTAAACATGTTAATTTTCCCTGATAACCAACACGCTCTATAATGTCTATACATAATTGTAACCTACTTGTTATTACTGCATAGCATCAGACTGCTGAATGTCCTCTTGGTTTGGTATTTGCCGACTTCCCTGCCCAATTAAAACGGAGAGTGAGGTCGTGTGTCATGACGTTGGTCATGACACGCTTCATATCTTTCATTGATTGCCACCAACCAGTGTTAAATTGTTTACCTGAAGAAATATAGAAAAATTATGTGTCACAGTTAATATTACATATTGAGATTATATATGTATATCTAGGACCAAATGAAATATTGCAAAAACTTATAAATCCACACAAAACGTAAAAGGCTGCATTTTGCAAATACTGAAATTACAGTCCACGAAAATCAAAGTGGCGGTTATATTGTTTGCATGATTTTTTTGTTACTGATAATTGCATTGTGTGGTATTGCTGACCAATCCCTAGTTGGCCATACAGGGTACCAGTACACATGAATGTTTATTGATGATTCATAAAACCTAAGAACCGTTTGTCAATGCCACAAAAGCATGGACTTAATTTAAGACAATTCTGGAAATTTGTTTGAATTTAGCAACATTATGTGTAAAATAATCATACATATTTCACTAGTTTGCTGTTTTGAAGAGGAGTACATTCATTAAAATTCGTTAGTTTAAAAAAAACGGTTACCGTGGCAACTACAGGAACACCAATTAACGTAGATGTTTGCGTGAAGGGTCCAAAAGATCAGCGTGATCGGACAAAGCGTTCTGGTGATAAAAAATCGTATATATAGGGGGCACATTGCACGCCCTCCCAGGCCTGATAGGGGTTAGGCAAGGTGTAAAATAGGCAAAACTACTAGTAAAAAGTATTTATACTTTATTATACTTTAATGTACATATATCCACAATGCTTTAAGTGCCGGTACTCATAACTATCATTCGTACTGAAATTTTAGTACCCTGTCCATGGTTGTCAATCGTTTTTAACAAATTTAATTAGTTGCGGTTACTGATCAATACAAAAATACTCGGATAAGTGTTTTTATAAGTTGTCACAATCAAAACACTGTGACCAAAAGCTGCGTCATGCTGCATTATGTGACCAGCCATTATAGGAAGACTAGTATATTTATGAGCTTTACCTCTAGCTATATTTAAACATTAAAACCGGATTGTTTTTTAATTAGTTATCAATGCTCTATCTACATTATTTCAAAATGCTTACCAGGATTTTCTAGTGATTTGTCAAAGCTGTTGTCAAGGTTTTCCACTTCTTCATAGGAAGCCGGGGAAAAGCCAATCGCATCAGGCAACTCAATGGGGGTCCTTCCTCCACCGCTTAGTCTTTGAAGAACCTGATTAACAGTTTTCTTTGGCTTTTCAATTCCGTTGAAATTTCGGCCATTGTCACTTGCAGTTCGCTCATGCTGGGTATCATGCTGCGGTCAGTTGCTGCAGAGTAAATATTGGCATCTGTTACTGACAATTGGTCATTCATATACAAACAATAAACACTTTAGTTCTCGTTTTGAGAGAATACCAGTAGGAAGTTGTCATGTTTCTATTATTCATTTACTGATTTAACAACATATAATTATACATTTTTGCGGTACATTGATATATTGCGTGTTGAAACCTTTATTTGGTAGTGATATTCGTCTAAAACCAATTGGGGGTTGGGCAGGTCGTTGTTAAATTCAATAATCTGGGTACTTTGCCCACCCTTAAGACAGGTGCTTCCGAAGTTTTAAAAGTGTTTGGCAAGTATTGATCAACTCAAAATGCAAGTTAGATTTTTTATTTCCTTGTGCTTTCAGGAAATTATCGGCGGGAGGATACTATTTGAGAGATTTTTGTTTTCCACCTTTGATAATTTTTTTTTGTCAAACATCAGTAAAACAATAAATTAAATTACAGGGGGTACAGCAAAATATTCTTGTGCATAAACATCATGGGTTGTTGATCACTAAGTGTAACAATTTGCCTTTCACCTCCACATTCAATGAAAACAAATTACCTGATATCGGTTCCACAGCTGAAGCTGCAGCTGCAGCAACATCAGTGCCCTTTGAATCATTGTCTGAGTGGCTATGTGAAACATCGGCAGAGGGCAGAGGAGGGGTGGGTGCTCTGCCGATTGGTGTTGATGTTCTTGGCCTTCCCCTGGGAAGTCTCATCATTCGTCTTCTTCATTTTGACGAAGATGAGGAAACTCAAGCCTTTTTCGGCGCCTACAACAAAAATATCTCTATATAATGTATTTTGTTTACGTTTTGGAGTGTTTCTGGAGCAGACTGTAAAAGAAACAAATGATTTAATTTTGCCCTACACCGACGTGTGTAGCACTGTCAGTGCTTTCCAAGTGTCTGTGAATTTCACCAACCTATAAAGACTGTAAGATTACTCGTTGTTTAAAGAAGTTTCTGGCAGTCAGGACGCCAAGTCTTACCCAGTAAATCAACACCGAACTTTGTAAACAACCTGAATGTGCAATTTTACATTTATGGAAAACTGTTCATTAAAGATATATCTTCCTGTCAAGAGTACGACCTACAAAATAAAATTTCAAAAACGAACGAATTTTTGAAATATAATATCGTTGTTAAACCAAAAACATGAAAATTATGAAATCTGATTGACAGCCGCACTAGCTAATCCCAGACTGCCATGTACGCCCTTGGCCTGTTACATACAATACATTAAACAAGATTTTAAAAAGTGGGCCAGCATTTTATTAATTGTATTGGTACTAATCCATGAAATTTTTTTATTCATTCAATGAGTGAAACATTTAAAGCTTATAACTTCCGCAACCGCAGAAAAATAGCGATTCAACATTTAAATCTATTTTTACGTCAAAACGGCCATATATCTTTAATGCCAACATTTAAAGAACTTTGCAAATAATTATGCTCTAATCATGAAGGATTGAGGAATATTATATTACCCCAATTAAATAAAAATGTTGGGGTAATTTTATTGTTTTGGTGATTTTGGGGCCCAAACAAAAAGTGCTTCTCCAAATATAGATCGCCGGCGGTCGATTTTACACAGGACTGAGTTGAAAGGGTTAAGGAATCATCCCCAATGTATGGGTGGCCCCTGAGGACTCTTTGCACATATTCATGATAATTTTATATCTGTGATTTCCATGAGACATAAAAAAAAATTGCTGATAATTTATACTTACTTTCTACTTGTCTTGGCTGTCTCGTCATCCTCTGTCTGGAGGTCTGATGTGTCCTCGGACCTTTTCAGTTTGATGCGTGCATCCTCATAAGTTCTTGCACAAACATACACAATTTTGTTTAATTATATAAGAGAACAATTCCATGTTTAAATATATATGTATAAATATATAATATAGTATAATATATACTGAGACTTTTTTTACAATAGTCTGATTCTGTGGGTCACTCAATCGGCCTCCATTAAGGAATTTTAGTACGCAGTGTTTTCACACTTTCACATCATTCTCCACTATTGAGTGATTACAATAATTGGTAATGACCCCAAAGGGATCATAAAACCTACTTGGTGTGAATTTGGTACAGTCAATTTCCCAAAGTCAATGGGCGTTTTGATGCAATTTGGGATCTTAAATGTATGTTAATGACAATCTGCATAGCCTATATTCATAGAATTATTAGCAAGTCAGTGATTTTCAGGCAAAAGATGAAACAAAATAATTAGATACTTTTTACATGTAGCGGGTTTGTTGGTTTTTACAAATGTATGCAAGTAATTTTTTTTTTTTTACAATTAACACCTTAGTCTTGCATTGGACGTCTTGAATTTTCTTAAAAGTCAGATCCTTGACAATTGTCTTGCCTTGTTGGCAAAGTAACAAGGCAAGAAAGAATGAATATTAGCTAAATTATCCTGAAGAAGTACCATGGAGTGTCGTGGCCGAGCGGTCTAGCGCACCGAACTCAAGTTCTGGTGTTGCCAGCAGCAGGGTGTGGGTTCGAGCCCCGGTCGTGACACTTGTGTCCTTGAGCAAGGTACTTAACCATAATTGCTTCGTCCTTCGGATGGGACGTAAAGCCGTAGGTCCCGTGTGTTGTATAATGCACGTAAAGTGGATTGTCGTGCGGTCTAGCGCACTGAACTCAAGTTCTGGTGTTGCCAGCAGCAGAGTGTGGGTTCGAGCCCCGGCCGTGACACCTGTGTCCTTGAGCAAGACACTTAAACATAATTGCTTCTCTCCACCCAGGGGTTAAATGGGTACCTGTGAAGGCAGAGATGGTTTGCTCTATATGCGCTAGAAATGGCAGCCAATTGAGCTGTATACCCCAGGGGAGCTGAGATGGTTTCAGGAATGATTTATGAGCCTTATGAGCCTTATGAGCAGGGATAATAATATAATGCGCCTTGAGCGCCACTTAGTTGGTGGATACGTGCGCTATATAAATCTATACATTATTATTATTATTATTATTATTTCATGGGTGTAAATCTTGTTTCAAGGAAAGTAAGCGTAGTGCATAATTAATGGCTTGTCATTGCACTCAAAACAAATGAATTAAACTGTACTTACGACTGGTACCCAGAACTCTGACATCAAACTGCTTCCAGTTCAACTCATCTGGCTGCAGCTGATCTTTTACGGCTCTAACAACCGCCGTAGAAGAACGCCAGGGCGGCCAAAATGTAGCTAGTCGGTCTTTAACCACGTGCTCGGTACATTTCCACCTCGTTTGAGACTTTGAATAGAACAACTGCAAACATATCTATTTGGCCAAAAGTTAAAGAAACTGTCAAAAATAGAGTGGAGTTCAACTTCTGTGAAGCTTACGCAGATGGCTAACACAGTACGTTGTCATGTTAGCCATGTTAAACTCACACAAAGTGTATCAAAAATATTGTTTATTTATGCAAAGCTGTTTTCTTTTCTTTTCTTTTTTCATGTCTATTTTACAATGACATGTATGATATAATCATCTGTCTTAAACCGCAGAATAACCGCAGCCAAGAATAATAATTGTTTTAAGAGTACAGTTAGCACACAACAAAATAAGCTATTTTGTGGTCAGTAAAATTAGCGCATCTAAACATACTCCTGGTTAAGGGTCATGATCAGTTTGGTTTTGGTCGTGACAGCTATAGCCAAATAAACATGTAGGTGTGTATTTTTGTCAAAAGTAATTCATTACTTTTTAAGCCATTTTACCTACAGAAAGATGTTATGTAATAGTGTAATATATAGCTGTAACAGTGTCCGTTTAAATTGACATATCGAGTCAAACAGATCTTTCACCCCAGCACCGATTGGGTTTGATTATTTCAATCTCTGAAGGTGCAGAGATGAAGGTGAGATGAACAAACCTTTGATAACTGATAAAAGGCAATCTGACAAAATATATCATAGTCAGTCTCAACCATATCAACTCACTAAGTCTTATCTCTGAAAAATACTTGACCAAGGCAGTACAATAATTTGATAACGAGGAATCTCAATGGCCGGATGGATGAATTTGATGAAGTCGTCACAATTGTATTGACTGGCACAAGTCTAATTAAGCAACAGATTCTCTATTTTTGAATAAGCAAGGGTCTGTTTATTATATCACATATGGCCAACTCGTGTACTGAATAACATGTATCTATATATGACCATGGAGGTAAAAAATAGAGAGAACGTCTGCACACTATAAAATGGCCAAACTGTACCTACATATAACAAGAATTTATAAACTTATCTGCAGTGGTAGTGGAAACCGAGAATGCAAAGTACCAAAAGTTCAAAACATGAAATGAAAAAATACTAAAACCATCATATTCTGAATTTAATAGATAACAAATGTTCGCTCGGCACTTTCCTTTCAACAAAAAGAAAATTTGTCACAATTTCAGTATATAGTTCTAAAAAAAATAACCCCACCGATTACTGAGATAATATAAGGCCCATGACCATCGACACTCAATATTTACTGAGATAATTATAAGGCCCATGACCATCAACACTCAATATTTGCCAAAACCCTTTATTGCGGGAGAGTTCTAAAAAATAAAAAGTAAAGATTTAAAAAAAGACAGAGATCTCTGGTTTTGCTTAGGACATAACTACTACAACTACCAAAATCAAGCCCCATGGATTGGTGTTAATGACCAGCAACTTGGCTATGGAATGTGCTACACAGTGGTCTCATTGTTTCAGACCATGAGGTCTGATAAGTGCCCCATGCCTAGCTATACACATGGAAAGTGTACATAGACAATAGCATCAATTAGATCTTCTAAAATAAACTCTATGCTGGCTTTTTCTACTTAAAATACACATAGTTGGAAAAGTGATCCAATACAAATCTTAACATAAATAACTTCTGTAAATCCTTAACTTTAAGAAACACAAATCAGTTAATCAAAATATCATCAGGTAAAAGAGATAATCTTTAAGTAAAAACATCACTCTTGAAGAAGGTTAGGCCAATGTTACACAAATGTGTATGTGATGAAAACTGCTGGTCCAAGTTGGAACGAATAAATTAAATGCAACAAATATAAATCCCAAGAACTCATGGGTAAACTAGAATGAAACATTAGCAACCTTCTTAAATGGCTATTAAATTTAAGTGAAATTACACATACCTGTAAAAAGGATGGTCCAATTATGAGACTCCAATGAGTAAGGCAGAAAAACTTTTATTTCAGTGTGCACACACAGTCATCCGTTGTATGAATGACCAAGAGTGCACACTGGCCAACACACCAGGGCTCATCTTTGGGAGTCGGATTACGGCTTTTCTTTTTACAGGCTGTTGAAAATTTAGGGGGGAATAAAAATCCAGAGGGCTACACTAATAACACCAGGGGCTGATCCAGAGTTTTCGAGGGATGATTTAGGGCATTGATGTCAAGATATTATGTCTGTGCTTATTGATGTCAATAATTATAAATAGTGCCTAAAGAGCTCTTTGAAATCTAGTGCACCACAGCCGAATCAACCCATCCCGCCCCCCTCCATGATCAACCCTATAGTTACACCACTGCAGTCTGTACACCAGTACTAGGCCTATACATTATTATAATTTATAAGAAAGACAAATGATAGGATCTTTATTAACTTGAAGTTGGTCTCATGTTGAATACATTGGGAAGAGGACGCCAAGCTTCTGCATCCATTTTAAAGATGTTTCTCAATTTGTGCAAGAACAGAAAGCAAAGGAGAGAGTTGAGGAACAACTCTTAAATAACCTTTTGAAACACTATATTTACAGTGTGGTTGAAATTATAGATGTTATCAACACCATCATGACAAGAAAAATGGTCAACTGTCGGAAACTGGACAAATTCCAATTTGATGTGGATCATCGGCGATCGGACGATGGTCCATTTAAAACAAAAATCTTAGTAATTTTTCAATATTTTCTCGTCAAAAAGACATCTAAACCTTCCGTAATGATATTGGATTATCAAAGAGTTCCTTCCTCCATGATCAAATGGACTGTTGTATCATTATCATCTGCAACCCAGTATTTAGAAACTATTCCCCACTTGCTTTCCCGGCAAGTATCTCAACCAGAGATTCGCTTATTTGACTTAGGTCTTTAGAAATAAAATCATTTTACTTGGAAGAATTTTACGATTTCTGGAAAGCCAGTTATCACATATCTAATTGACTGGCAAGGTCGTCCATGTGGGTCTGTTTAACAAGGTTGGTCATTGTTTATTATTACATAACACATAGCCAACTACACTTGCTGTGCTATGCACTTAAGGATAGGTATCTATGACAGAAAGCCTGCATATCATTATAGAATGACAAAACTGTAGCCTGTGGGAAAATCATGAATTCAAAGTTGAGAACAAGTGGAAAACAATTATCAAAGTAGAATTTCGATTTTAAATAATATACTCCTATAATATACGAGATAAAAGGTGAACACGGTCAAACAATTTACATGAAATTCTGGCCGTGATGGACGAAATTAAGAAAGAAAGGGTAAAAAGTATCCGGTTTATGGTCATAGGTTGGCTTCAAAATCGGTGCGGTGACGATTTTTAATTAATTAATTCATTTTATTTTAAATAGTTTTCAGCCAGTGAAATACGTCATACATATGTATACTCGGTTATTGGAACCAGGCCAAATTTCCCATACACACAGTATAGTGGCTCAGAGGCCGCACAAATCGGACAAACGTTCATGTGAAAAAGTCGTTTAAAACATAGCGCGACGGATTTCCAATCGATGCAGCAATTTTGGCTGCAATTGGACATCGTTTCATAGCAACTAAAAAAGAAAACTAAACTAAATGCCGACACATGACTCTGAGGCGACGCTCGCCGGAAACCAGAAACAGTAGATTTTTTTTGGGGGAGGGGCGGCTAACAGCCGGTGGATCTAAAAAAAAAAAATTTACGGTACAACCTCCGAAATTTCAGAAAACTCAATTCTTGCAAAGAACAGGGAAAGCAAAGGACAGAGTTAAGGAACAACTCTCAAAAAAGGGTGTTAAAATAACATTTTGAAACACTGTTACAGTGTGGTTGAAATTACAGATGTTATCAACACCATCATGACAAGTTAAATGGTCAACTGTCGGAAACTGGACAAAATCCAATTTGATGAGGATACTGGTCCATTTAAAAAAAAATCAGCCAATTTTCTTTGCTCGAGAACCGTTTATATCATATTTCAGGTCAGTTTCTATATATAAATCTACTTTGTGTACAACCACATAAAGGCCTGTGTCCTGTTTGTGTGATCCCCGCTACTGCCGTTACACGGGTTGTTTGCATCTGACCGGGGCTTGATCCTGGCTACTCGGCAGATGGTTTGGCCTCTGACCTGGCCCCATAGAGGCAATAGATAATTGGCATAAGTGGACCGCCCACCAACGTAGGGGCTGGTTAGCTCCAGTTGGTAGAGCGAGCAAAGAAAAATTGGCTGTATATTATTAATCTTTAGTTATAAAGAAACATCGCAAAACAACTTGTAAAAAATTCATCAGCGCCTTATGCAAGAACCTCAAGGCACTTTACAATTAGAAACAAATAAAAAGGGTTAAAATTACAACTTTATAGAAAGAGAATGTCATGTAAATAAGATCGATTTCAAAAAATAAAATTCTCGAAGATGACAGCATTTCAGACGGGAAATATTTCTCCGGACGATTGGTACGACCAGTCACCAACTATGTACCAAGAAAGGTTTTAGATTAAAATGCTAAAAACCTAATGATAATCATATTATGCATATGGATGTATTTAAACACGCCACAGTTTAACAGTAAAAGGAAAGTAGTGAACATGTTATAGGCCTAGATATTTATTTTGTATGCATTCTAAATGTGAAATGGATCACCATATCATCGTCCAATAAATATTCACTTGTTACATTTCTAGTTTGCTGAATAATGTAATTGTTATGAGATTATCAGGGTGTTCCTTCCTCCATGATCAAACCATGGAGGAAGGAACTATTTTCCTTCCTCCATGATCAAAACGGACTGTTGTATCATTATCATCTGCAACCAAGTATTTAGAAACTATTCCCCACTTGCTTTCCCGGTATCTCTGGAAATATTTCTGGAAAGCCAGTTGTCATATGTCTAATTGACTGGCAAGGTCGTCCATGTGGGTCTAGTTATAAACAAGGTTGGTCATTGTTTATTATTACATACCACATAGCCAACTACACTTGCTGTGCTATGCACTTAAGGATAGGTATATATGACAGAAAGCCTGCATATCATTATAGAATGACAAAACTGTAGCCTATGGGAAAATCTTGAATTCAAAGTTGAGAACAAGTGGAAAATAATTATCAAAGTAGATTTCGATTTTAAATAACTATACTCCTAATATACGAGATAAAAAGGTATATATAGAGTCGATTTGTAAAAAAGAAAAGAAATTATGGGTTAATACGGTAAAAATAATTACATGAAATTTCTGGCCGTCTGATGGATGAAAGTAAAAAAGAAAGGCCAAAGAAGTCTCCGGTTTCTCGTCATAGGTTGGCTTCAAAAATCGGTGCAGTGTAAAACACCATATACTGCTATTGAACCAGACCAAATTTCCCATACCAGTATATGGTGGCTCAGAGAGGCAGCACAAATCGGACCATATGATCGGACAAACGTTCGTACCCCAATGTGAAAAAGTCGTTTAAATCACAGCTCGGCAGATTTACAATCGATCCAGCAATTTTGGCTGCAATTGGACATCGTTTCATAACTAAAAAAGAAAACTAAAAATGCCAACACACGGCTCTGAGGCGGAAACCAGAAACAGTAGATTTAACAATATATATATTTTTAGGGGTAGATAACAGTAGATATTTTGTGTAAATTTCATTGGTACAATCCTTCGAAAATTCAAAAAACTGCCATTCCTGCAAACGTGAAATCAGTTATACGGTAGAAAATGTGTATTTCGATCAACGGGGTGTAAAATCAAGTATAATCACTTATTATCATTTTAAACGAAACTATACTGCAGTTATCAAACTGAAATGTTAGGTACCACCATCTTAAATATAAATGTAAGCTTAGATATCAATCTGAAGAAATGAAGTTGTTTACAGTTTAAAATGGTTTCACCTATGAACACAATGAATGACATGTATTAATTTACTTAATTGATTGAAACAAGTGAATTATGGGAATAGCCACATGTTTTTCCTGATGATATGGTAACAAAATGTATTTTGTCTTCACTGACTTAATATCGGTAATAAGAGGAATATTACTGATACTTGAAACTTTGTGAATACCAACATTTTTAGATTCCAATGGATACGAAAAAAATTATTCTTTGATCAGAAATTCATTGTACAGTATATAGACTCCTGATTTATATTGAAAAACGTTTCTGACCAGTACACATTTGGATCCAACTTGTACACAGTTGTTACCTCTTTTTGTGCTCAGTAGAAAACCATGCAACTTCGCATTTCGAAATTGAGTACAAGGGAAATAACCATCAGATGGGAGAGCACCATGTGGCATATTAACAGAAACTCCATTAATACATGTACCAAAGTTATCTGATGATTCGTCTAATGAATGACACGCATGTAATGATCTTTCCAAAAACATGTGAATTATTGTTCAAGGACAAAGTTTGGCTTCCTGATTACCTGCTTTAAGCTTTTTAGAAAAATTTCAAATGGAAAGGCCGCAAACTTGTCCAATGGACCATACAACTTGACATCGTCAGCAATGTGAACAAGTCCATGAACATTATATACCATTTGATCCGTCCCATAACTCTGACGGGTGTTTTACAAAACAAATGAGGAGGTCGTTGGCATAACCACATAGAGGATCACACAAATATTGATTGGCAGAAGTATACGGATGGCAATGGAAAACAACATGAAGTTTTATACATTTCATCAGGTAATTTGCCCTTCAACACCACTGGACCTGTATAAAGAAGGGAAGAGTCGAAACTCAGTGGCCTTCCACCTATCAACTTCAGTTAGAGCCCTGGGCAAATTCTAGCAAATTCTTTCGGTATGAAACAACACCGAGACAGAAGGGATTCTGAAATCTGCGTCTTCACTGGTGTACCCAAGCGGCGTTTACTGAAGAGGCCCTTTCAACCACAACATAAGAAGGCGCCTCATAACTCCAAGGCACACCAAGTGCATATAGTCCAAGGGAAATTGAGAGACCATGCCCAATCCCAGCTTCCTCAATGGATTCGGTCCTATATGGTGGTCCTCATCTAACATGTCATCAAATGACTTATCTGTGCGATGAGGAGCATCTGTTTCAGGAAAAAACATTTTCTTGTCATACGTTCCTCGCTGATTGCATTTCTCACAGCCTGAATAACCTGAGTGTGCTTTTACTTGCTTAAGATAAGCACGGGCCGGGCATCACATACAAAATTCAGTATATGACAACGGTATATACACGGCCGTCAAAGGTCAAGTTATTTAGTTTGAGCTTGATCATTTCTGTCAAAAAATCGTTGGAGAATTCCCTCGGGATCTTTTGGTTTGATTTTCCTGTGAACAAACCTATAATGAATGACCTCGCTAGATCCTTGAATTAAACCCAAAAATTGGCCAAAACTGTGTATTACTGCTTTTTGAATAAAGGTAGTCCATCAACATTAATTTGAAGGAAGAGCTTGTTATCATGACCCCGCAGCTTGGGATCAGAAGCTAACTTCGACATTATACAATAGGCTACACCAAAATGATAGTACGATCCACTGCACTCCTGATAGTCTTTATTCCTTAAATTTTACCTGTAGATAAGAGCGTCCTTGGGTCTTTTGGAAGAGCTGGATGGAATTTTCGCAAGATTGCGAGTAAGCTTCGAAAAGAAGACTGATTTATGTTGCTGTTACAGCCCAATCACAAAGCAGTTTTGGCAAATCTTTGTCATTTTTGCGGCCATCTGACAAGCTAGAATCAGAAAGGCAATCTGTTACAATCATCACTGTCAGAAAAGGATTCAAGTACAGAATCTGAACTTGCAACAGTCAAATCAAACAATGGTTCAGGCAGATCATCATAAATTTCTCCTTCATTAACATTGTTTGAAGAAAGTATCATCATCTGCTTTAGGTTGACTCTAAACTTATTTTTGTTGTAGGGGATTTTTGACATACAACTTCAGAATTATTCTGTGTATTCTCCTTGATTTCATTTGGTTTTGATTGCTGGTCTTCCGCATGCACATTCAGCATGCTGGTCGTTTGAACAACCGGGGCAGCATGAAAAGTTTCTTCAGTCTTTGCAATGTTCTGTAAATGTAGTTTGTATTTTTCTTCAATTTTTCTACACTTTGTCCAGTACGACATCACCACCTTGTGTTCACAGTCGGAACTGTCACAACTTCCACAGAAATGATATTTCCCACAAGTTTCCAAAATTTCCTTATCACTGATATTAATTCTTTTGTGGTGTAAATTATATGGGGATATGAACTGTTGTGTTGTCCAATGTACTTTGCAGGAAATATAATATGGACAAATATTTCATAGCAAGGATTTTATGGAAAATGTACCTTGCACATGTATTTGTATAGTAGTACAGGGTGTATCTTGTTTCTTATAACTGTATCACAGTATAGTGAGACAATTATAGTCATTAACATGTATCATCACAACCATTAAAACCAGCATGACCACAAACCAATGTTTTCTGACCGTTTGTAAAATTGGAGTTGACACTGCTGGTATACAAAAATGCACTCTAAATTTGGGGAACCATTAAACATGTGCGTTTTCAAGACAAACAAAATTTAAAATTACAATTTAAAAACATATGGAAATAAGTTTTGCTTATCATGTTATCCAGCCAACCTTACAATTTATAATAAATGTTTTACGGACAGTGAAATTAAACCGAAACTCTGCAATGTGTCGTCACTGAAAAATACAGTAGGCATACACTGTTCACATGCACCAAAAATGTGTGCGTAAAATTTAAAAGTACAATGTTATAATATATATAATTATGCCTACTTAAGGATTCAAAATACAATTTTCAGAATTGCGTAAAATTAAAAAAAGCAATATCAAGAAAATATAATAATACCAAATTCACTATAAGATCAGGTTACGTACCGAAAAACAAGCATGACCGACAAGCAAGACACTGTTGACCCTTTAGGCCGACTCAAGTCTCAAGAGTATATTAGTAATAGTATAGTACTAGTAGGCCTATATATAAGTATTCTACAGTTTCAGTTGCATAATTCAAATTACGTATGATTGGAACCATGCAGACTTACCAGTTTGACCAGGTGTTGCTCCTGTAGTCCCCGAACTCTGCTTCTCTTCCATTCCGAGTGTGTGTCACATTTAGCACGGCATATAACAGCAGGAAGTTACTACCAGGGCATTCGCATGCATGCTTCAAAAGCGTATTTTATATGGACATTTTTTACGTTTGATATAGAATCTCCACATTAGAGGAATTGTTAATACTTTGAGATTGTGCGCTCGTAACCCGAAAATAACTAAAATAGAAAATGTACATTGACATCTCCATAATTTTTGTATTGTATATTTTCTAAGTTCCTCGTCCCATGTTCACCATGGCTGATAAATTTGACATTGGAGGCTCCATGTCAGCTAGTGCCTTTCGGGATGTCTAATAATTTTTGTTAGTTATGGCAAACTCATCTAAAAGAAATGAAATTATTACCGATAAATAATTTTAGTTCGTTTGTACCACTCCATATAATCAATTCGAAAATCTTAATGCAACTAACGGTTACATAATGTTTTGTGATGTTTTTATACACACGGATATGCTACCTTATTTACGTGGTCTTCGAATGCCAAGTAAATTAATTTATAACATTTTTCTCGAAAATTTCAGTAGTTCAGACAAAATATTATTTGCTCAGCACTGCAGTGCCTTATTATACGAAATCAGCCGTTAGATTAAAAAGTAATAGATTAAAACAAAAATAAATAAATAAATACAATTCTGATAATCACCACGTACTGCCTTTAAATATTTTACCAGAGGTATTTCGGAAAATTACCAATGGTGTACATAACCTTTAACTGTATAATTCACAAGTTAATTAGGAAGGTGAATCACGGATTAAAAGAGGAAAATTCAGCTGTATAAATCAACGGAATCCCGAGGCAGCTTGCCTTGTAAAAAATTCCTAAACTCGACACGTCCTTTCACTGATTAGTTTATAATCAGCATGATATATCCCTGATTATTGTATCTATCATTACACTAATAACGATTGAAAATCCAACAATTATGTATGTCTCTCATTTAAAACGTTTAAGGTGTTTTAAAAGATCAATGCTATACCGATTAAAATATCTTAAAGTTCCTTGAACACTTACTTTACTTCTTCAAGACTGGCATAAGTTTATTAAAAAACTAGCGCCCTCTTTTTGTTGTGGTTTCGAAGATAATTATTCCTCATTATTTTAAATCGATTAAAATGTTTTTAAAAGATTAGCAAACAATGCAACAAGCTAATAACTTGTTATTTGTATCACAAAAAATCCACACAATGATAAAAACAGGAAATAAGACATTTTCAGCAAATTTAAGTTTTTCAAGAAAATCCAAATTTTTACAAAGAAAGCGCACATAGAACGTGAGAGTACCGTACATACCTGTCTTTTATAACACTTTTGAACCCGTTTGAGGGAGTAAAATTAGTTGTTATATCAATTACTTCCTTATTTAAATAGAAGTTCATAACCGTTGATGTACCCTGACAGATTTGCCTATAATTCTAATGAATATTTTTTATAGGGGACTTTGGTAAAAGCAATTGCACGTATCCAATCTCCCCAGTTTTTCTCTGCTCCTTTTTATCTCATATTCTTTTCAGACGCTCTCGATCATTTATTGCTGGAAGCATCGTTCAGCTTGTTTTGACATTCCAGTTTTAATATTAATTAAAAAAGGAAAGGGAGTGGGATGAATTTGAAAATTTCATACAAATATTTGAGCACAGTATGCATAATTTGTATGCAGTGCCTCAGCTATAAAAATAGACACATATAAGATGGATGATGGTTTTTCAAATCCTTTAAGAACGATCGTTTTTTCGCGTTTGCGATTTTGATAAATTCAATGCTCTCGCTGGACTGAATACTAAAAAAAATACAAGATGTATATAAACTTTTTTTTTTAAATTATTACTTTCACTTTAACAAACAACCTAAAGGAATTTCTATAATTATGCTGGTTACTTTCTGTATTCAGGCGGTGTAACAATTAATTGTTTTATATATTTTTTATTTCTAAAAAAATACATTTATTTTGTCGTATTAAGTTATAGTGTGCGAATCCACAAAATGGCATGGGATATATGTGGCCTGCTAAAAGTCCTGGGAATTGTTTTTGAATGCTTCAAGCTTATCGTTAATTGCCACTTAAATATTCAGTTAAAAAATCACACAAATTGGTTTCGTTGCCATAGGAAGGTGTATAAAACAACACAAAACTATTGAAGTATCAGGCCACTACAGGCTATATATGTCATGGGCGGATCCAGAACATTTTTTAGGGGGGGGGGGCGGAGAATCAAAAACAATTATTTTTCAGTACTACAAAAATTAAAATTAAAAAATCAAAGGGAGAGAAAAACAAAGCACACTGTGGGAATGGGTGCGTTCTCCCTCCCTCCCTCTCTCTCTCTCTTTCTCTCCTTAAAAAAAAAAAAAAAAAACGATTTTAGGGGAGGGACTACAGCCCATTAGCCCCCCCCCGCCGGATCCGCCAATGTATGTACCCTGTTGCCATAATGGTTTGCCGCTATCAAGCCGGCACTGGGCCAGTACAGGCAGTGTACCGTGTTGCCGTTATGGTTTTCCGCAATCAACCCGGCACTGGGCCAGTACAGGCTGTGTACCGTCTTGCCATAATGGTTTGACGCAATCAGCCCGACACTGGGCCAGTACAGGCTGTGTACCGTCTTGCCGTAATGGTTTTGCCACAATCAACCCGGCACTGGGCCAGTACAGGGCGGTGTACCGTGTTGCCATTATGGTTTGCCACAATCAGCCCGGCACTGGGCCAGTTCAGGCAGTGTACTGTCTTGCCATAATGGTTTGACGCAATCAGCCCGGCACTGGGCCAGTACAGGCTGTGTACCGTCTTGCCGTAATGGTTTGCCGCAATCAGCCCGGCACTGGGCCAGTTCAGGCAGTGTACCGTCTTGTCGTTTTGGTTTGCCACAATCAGCCCGGCACTGGGCCAGTTCAGGCAGTGTACTGTCTTGCCATAATGGTTTGCCACAATCAACCCGGCAGTGGGCCAGTACAGGCTGTGTACCGACTTGCCGTTATGGTTTGCCGCAATCAACCCGGCACTGGGCCAGTACAGGCAGTGTACTGTCTTGCCATAATGGTTTGCCGCAATCAACCCGGCACTGGGCCAGTTCAGGCAGTGTACTGTCTTGCCACAATGGTTTGCCGCAATCAACCCGGCACTGGGCCAGTTCAGGCAGTGTACTGTCTTGCCACAATGGTTTGCCACAATCAGCCAGGCACTGGGCCAGTACAGGCAGTGTACCGTCTTACCATAATGGTTTGCTGCAATCAACCCAGCACTGGGCCAGTACAGGCTGTGTACCGTCTTGCCATAATGGTTTGCTGCAATCAGCCCGGCACTGGGCCAGTACAGGCTGTGTACCGTCTTGCCGTAATGGTTTGCCGCAATCAGCCCGGCACTGGGCCAGTACAGGCTGTGTACCGTCTTGCCGTAATGGTTTGACGCAATCAGCCCGGCACTGGGCCAGTACAGGCAGTGTACCGTGTTGCCATTATGGTTTGCCGCAATCAACCCGGCACTGGGCCAGTTCAGGCAGTGTACCGTCTTGCCGTTATGGTTTGCTGCAATCAGCCCGGCACTGGGCCAGTACAGGCTGTGTACCGTCTTGCCGTTATGGTTTGCCGCAATCAACCCGGCACTGGGCCAGTACAGGCTGTGTACCGTCTTGCCATAATGGTTTGCCGCAATCAACCCGGCACTGGGCCAGTTCAGGCAGTGTACTGTCTTGCCACAATGGTTTGCCACAATCAGCCCGGCACTGGGCCAGTACAGGCAGTGTACCGTCTTACCATAACGGTTTGCCGCAATCAACCCGGCACTGGGCCAGTACAGGTAGTGTACCGTCTTGCCGTAATGGTTTGCCGCAATCAACCCGGCACTGGGCCAGTACAGGTAGTGTACCGTCTTGCCGTTATGGTTTGCTGCAATCTGCCTGGCACTGGGCCAGTACAGGCAGTGTACCGTCTTGCCGTTTTGGTTTGCCACAATCAGCCCGGCACTGGGCCAGTTCAGGCAGTGTACTGTCTTGCCATAATGGTTTGCCACAATCAACCCGGCACTGGGCCAGTACAGGCAGTGTACCGTGTTGCCGTAATGGTTTGCCGCAATCAGCCCGGCACTGGGCCAGTTCAGGCAGTGTACCGTCTTGCCATAATGGTTTGACGCAATCAGCCCGGCACTGGGCCAGTACAGGCTGTGTACCGTCTTGCCGTAATGGTTTGCCGCAATCAGCCCGGCACTGGGCCAGTTCAGGCAGTGTACCGTCTTGCCATAATGGTTTGCCACAATCAACCCGGCACTGGGCCAGTACAGGCTGTGTACCGTCTTGCCATAATGGTTTGACGCAATCAGCCCGGCACTGGGCCAGTACAGGCTGTGTACCGTCTTGCCGTAATGGTTTGCCGCAATCAGCCCGGCACTGGGCCAGTACAGGCAGTGTACCGTCTTGCCGTAATGGTTTGCCGCAATCAACCCGGCACTGGGCCAGTTCAGGCAGTGTACTGTCTTGCCACAATGGTTTGCCACAATCAGCCAGGCACTGGGCCAGTACAGGCAGTGTACCGTCTTACCATAATGGTTTGCTGCAATCAACCCAGCACTGGGCCAGTACAGGCTGTGTACCGTCTTGCCATAATGGTTTGCTGCAATCAGCCCGGCACTGGGCCAGTACAGGCTGTGTACCGTCTTGCCGTAATGGTTTGCCGCAATCAGCCCGGCACTGGGCCAGTACAGGCTGTGTACCGTCTTGCCGTAATGGTTTGACGCAATCAGCCCGGCACTGGGCCAGTACAGGCAGTGTACCGTGTTGCCATTATGGTTTGCCGCAATCAACCCGGCACTGGGCCAGTTCAGGCAGTGTACCGTCTTGCCGTTATGGTTTGCTGCAATCAGCCCGGCACTGGGCCAGTACAGGCTGTGTACTGTCTTGCCATAATGGTTTGCCGCAATCAACCCGGCACTGGGCCAGTTCAGGCAGTGTACCGTCTTGCCGTTATGGTTTGCTGCAATCAGCCCGGCACTGGGCCAGTACAGGCTGTGTACTGTCTTGCCATAATGGTTTGCCGCAATCAGCCCGGCACTGGGCCAGTTCAGGCAGTGTACTGTCTTGCCATAATGGTTTGACGCAATCAGCCCGGCACTGGGCCAGTACAGGCTGTGTACCGTCTTGCCGTAATGGTTTGCCGCAATCAGCCCGGCACTGGGCCAGTACAGGCAGTGTACCGTCTTGCCGTAATGGTTTGCCGCAATCAGCCCGGCACTGGGCCAGTACAGGCAGTGTATCGTCTTGCCGTAATGGTTTGCCGCAATCAGCCCGGCACTGGGCCAGTACAGGCAGTGTACCGTCTTGCCGTAATGGTTTGCCGCAATCAGCCCGGCACTGGGCCAGTACAGGCAGTGTACCGTCTTGCCGTTATGGTTTGCCGCAATCAACCCGGCACTGGGCCAGTACAGGCTGTGTACCGTCTTGCCGTTATGGTTTGCCGCAATCAACCCGACACTGGGCCAGTTCAGGCAGTGTACCGTCTTGCCGTAATGGTTTGCCGCAATCAGCCCGGCACTGGGCCAGTACAGGCAGTGTACCGTCTTGCCGTAATGGTTTGCCGCAATCAGCCCGGCACTGGGCCAGTACAGGCAGTGTACCGTCTTGCCGTTATGGTTTGCCGCAATCAACCCGGCACTGGGCCAGTACAGGCTGTGTACCGTCTTGCCGTTATGGTTTGCCGCAATCAACCCGACACTGGGCCAGTTCAGGCGTGTACCGTCTTGCCGTAATGGTTTGCCGCAATCAACCCGGCACTGCGCCAGTACAGGCAGTGTACCGTCTTGCCGTAATGGTTTGCCGCAAACAAACAGGCACTGGGCCAGTTCAGGCAGTGTACCGTCTTGCCGTAATGGTTTGCCGCAATCAACCCGGCACTGCGCCAGTACAGGCAGTGTACCGTCTTGCCGTTATGGTTTGCCGCAATCAACCCGGCACTGGGCCAGTACAGGCAGTGTACCGTCTTGCCGTAATGGTTTGCCGGTACTATTCCAGAACTGGCCCGGTTCTGGATCTGTACCGTTGATACCGTACAGTTTTGCCGCTATGAAGCCGGCACTGGCCCAGTGCCGGATATCTACCGTCAAAACTGTACGGTACTGCCGGAACAAAACCAGAACAAGCCAGCACTGGCCCAGTACCGTCATGTTTGCTGGGTGGGTACTGAGGTTAATTGATGTTTGGTATTTATTATCAAATATCAAACAACAAAAAGGGTTTTGTAAATGTTGATCATGTTGATTAAAATTGTTTATTGATGTTTGGAGATAGCTGTGATAATCGTAGCTCTTGGTCACGTCCCTAAGACCTAGGACTAAAAGAGCTACGCGAAATAAATGCATCAACAAAGAGTCGAGTCGACACACCGACGTCATTACCGACCAATCAGGAGGTCCGTCTGAAACAGAGAATCAGACATTTCGCAACGCGGCAGTTCGGTACTGTTCGTGGTATGTGGCACCCGGCCTCCTCGACCAACGCTCACCGAAAGCCGCGGAGTAACCCAAACCAATGTTGCTCATGTTGATTAAAAATGTTTACGGATGTTTGGTATTTTATTGTTTTATTATCAAACAACAAAAACAACAAACATTCAAACGTGTGTTGTAAATGTTGATGAAAATTGTCTTTTGAGCACAAAGGTCACGTGTAGGTACGGAGTTCATTGATGAAAAATAAGACCAATCAGGGGGTCCGTCTGAAACAGCCAACCAGACATCTCGAACCACAGCAGTCAGGGGAGTGTTCGCCTCATCTGGCACCCGCCCGACCCTCGATCACCGAGGATAGCCGCGAAGTCACCCGACCAAGCTTAACGATCATTGCGGGTGTCCGGCTGCCGTTGCACGCAATCCACGCAATCGCGGGTAGACGTCGGAACACCAACAACGCAGACCCCAACCCACGGGTACCCCGAAATTGACCCCAGGACGCATCAATTCAGCAGGGTGCGGGCGCCAGTTGACGCGAAACATGGCGGCGCCCTGACAAAAACATGGCGGCGCCCCGAAACAAAGATGGCGGCGCCCCGTGTTTGCACTAACAAAGATGGCGACTTAACGATCATTATAGTATAGATACCGGGGCCGGGTCATTGTCAAACTATTAGTCTGGTTGACAGTACCGGCAAGATCACCAAAGGATTATTTTTTATCGGCACAAAACAAGAACAATTTGGACACATTTTGCAGTGAGATTAACTTTCCTGATAACAAAATTCAACGAATCAAATACTGGACATTCAAAACTTTGGTTGCTCTTAGAATATTTGTTCGTAAAAAGCAATAAAAATAGGGTACCATTATGTGCACTTATGCCGGACTCGAGATCTTCCTTCGGCTTCGCCATTTTCGCCTGGATTTCGTCCGGATTTCGTCCAGATTTCGTCCATTCCGGGCTTAATTGATACGATTCTATGTCACTTATATCACAAACTTTGGCATCAGTATAATCTCCATCAAATGACGATGAGGAACAACACAATTGGTCAGTACTACTTTTGGAAACTTTTTCAAAAACACTTTCGGAAGTCGTAGTTGGTAAACTTATTTTTGTGTACAAAACGTACCGCAGTAAACAGTCGTAGTGTTTGCCCTCCCGTAAATGTACGTCATCAAAATAGGCTCAGTGAAGGTGTCCCCGACGGCTTTTGTTTCGGGCCTGCCGTTCGCGGTAGTGGTGAAGTACATTTTCATAGGTTTTTTGAAGGGTTAAATAAAAATAATGAAAGTCTTATTTTTGGTGATTCCTACTTAGAATTACTTACTTTTTAAAATAGGGTTGAAAATATTTACCATTTTGTATGGTCTTTAAATTAATTTTAAATTAAAAACAAAGTCTGCAGAAGGAGAAGTGAAGTTACAAATTATTTATAATTTATCCATTTTTTTTTTCGTAACTATTTTTCCAAAGATCTACATGTACTTGCCGTAAATGTTTGACTACAAAAAGTAATTTTAGTGTTCTTTCAACAAATCATTTAAATACAGAAAACACTAATTTTTACTTAAAATATGTCTTGTACTGTGAAACAATGCACACTTTTTATTGGCTCATAAAAAGGCAATGTGTACCTTTAAGATTGTTGAGTTTTCCTCACAAAATTGGAATTAGGCTGGAAGAACTTACCTTTGATTGGGGTTGAAAAGACGCCATGATATCCAGATATCATCAAAAACCTGGGAGGGAAAAGCAACAGATAAGATCAATAAAATAAACATCAGACAGTTGCATGCAAAATTTAAGAAGCCTAAAAATAATTGTATCTGTATTAAAAGTACCTGCAATTGAAAACAAAAAATGAACTCATAAACTTCAAAGAAATGTTTTCCATGTACGCTTAATACTCAAACTTGTTCTTATGAAAAAGTACCGGACTACAACTCACAAAAGACTGATCTGGATTTGGCCCTAGGCCCTGAGTATCCTAATTAGCACACTTAGTCACACCACCTGTGATTGCCAGGTTAAAGTTAGCCATAAAACCTAATGTGCATTGCAAAGTTTGACCGAGGTAGAAATAGTCATCACGGAAAGGCATAAACCCTATCGGTCAATCTGTGTTGTTTGACAGCCAGAGTTGGTGGGAAGGGGAGGGAGGAACACACCTCAAATAAATTTGAACTTCTTTAATATCATGAACTTCTTTAATATCATGAATGCATCTTTAAAAAAACTGCTCAACTGCTTGACACCACTTCCTTTCCACGTATAGAGCTTATGCATTGATGTCACAAACTGAAAGGTGGCCTCCCTCAGAGGCAAAAGAAGATCATTCATTGGTTCATGTAAGCACGCACTGCGCATGTGTGCCATGCCTTTATAAGTGCATGTATGTTGAGCGCAATCTAGGGATTTGTGCAATCTGCAGATTTCCAGCCTCGTTTTCGCCGACCTAGATTGCGCGCACAATCTCAAGATTGTCCCTGACGTTTAGCGCAGCGACTACTAATAGTACACTGCAGCCAGAATGAGTTATTGATGCTTGTGTACAAACCAGTTCACTCACTTTTATATGTAAGGTGTTGCAATCAAAGTTGTACATTAGAACTCCCAAAGTCAGACAGTGTATTAATTAATTCACAGAGCGTTATTTTTATTTTTTAAATTTAAGTGGTTTATTACTCCAAGTTATTGTTTTGGGCTAAAATAAACAGAGCTTGTTTTTTGTTGTGTGGAAATAAATTTGTTCGCCACTTTAACTTTTGTCTGTCCCCTTTACCTTTTTCAGTGTTGGCTTATTATGTATTTATTTTGTTTATCTCAAAATTCTTGTGGGCAATATGATACAAGTTGTGGCGTGAAATTATTGCATATACCTACCTCAGTACCTGTCATCTAGCACAAATAATTCCCAAATTTGCGCAGCAATCTCGAGATTGTGCCCAATTTTGCTTCATCTCGAGATTGCGATGCACAATCTACAGATTGCACAAATCTCAATATTGCGCTCAACATGTACATGTACATGCACTGATGCAGCATGCATACATGAACCAATTAGTGACCTTATTTTCCTTCTGAAGGGTGTACTGTAGTTTGTGACATCATATTGAAACCGAATCAGAGGCTAGGAGAATGTCAAAGCTTACCACACTGCTGTTATGCAACTGAACAGAGACATTTTTGAGAGAGAAGAAACCGACATATTCAATGCTCAGATCCTTCTTTAAGAGATGACTCAGCACTTTGGACAGTATACTGGCGCAGATTCTGTTTTAAAATAATAATTGTGTTATGACACAATGACGGAATGTATTGATAATGACAATAACAGTT
This sequence comes from Zoroaster sp. YZ-2022, assembly GCA_029582265.1. Classification (NCBI taxonomy): domain Eukaryota; kingdom Metazoa; phylum Echinodermata; class Asteroidea; order Forcipulatida; family Zoroasteridae; genus Zoroaster; species Zoroaster sp. YZ-2022. The sequence goes on from CM055818.1 coordinate 16,578,356, forward strand.
ATACCAGCATAATCATTATGTTTACATGTAGTGTGGGGCTACTCATAATCATAAACAAAGAATGATAAACATAAACAAAAAAGAGTTGTGTGACTGTGAATGCGAATGCCAATCACAGTTCACACTCACTGACGACTCAGCACAATCCAAATCAGACAATGCATTAAAACATTTTTGGTAATTATTAGTAGTAAGTGGGCTTACTTTGACAGCACCAGAAGAATAACTGCAATGACACAGATATAGAAAATAAGATAGGTAAGACTCATGATTGGTTTTAACTGTTAAACAATGGAAGCGTCCGAATATATTAATTATTACGGATGTTGGTAAAAGTCGGACAGGTCGGATCTAGTCGGAAGTAGCATTACATATGCGAGATAGCACTTAAAATTGTTACTCAGTCACACAATCCAATTGATGTGCACATGAATACGTACTAGGCAATTTGGGGGGTCGGGGTTGACTCTTTCTCCCTGGGGGTCGGGTTAAAATGGATGAAAATGTGCGATACAAAATAACATTCAATGTACAGTGTAACTTCCCAATAGACGTTATGTCAAAACGCCCTCCACCGAGCTTGAATAATCTCTTTCATATCAATCAGTATGACATAAAAGCTCTTCATTATGCAACGTGATTGAAACTTCAGTTTACTTACACTTCATAAACTGTATTTTGTGCTAAATATCAATCTTTAAATAACAGTTTAACAGAAGTTCAGATGGTAAAATTCTGTCTAATATTTTCTTGAGATAGCAAAAAGTGACTTTTTTAAGAGCGATGACGTCACCAAATGTATTTTTGAAAAAAGCAGATCCCACTTACATATTATCACCACGCTACAATAAGGGAAAACATATTAATTTCACGGAGGTATAACTTGATAACATTATATTAGAGTTCTGGTGTTTCTAGATTTGATAATATAAGTGGACATTACGTCCAAAAGTAAAGCTATTTCAGCCACCTTGCACATTCCTTACTGGTGAGCATCACATTCCAAGAGTGATGACCTCAGCAGTGTAGGCTCTGGTCAGGGTATGTGTATGTCCAAATATGGATGACCACTCTACATCGATTTGCTTAGGACAGCCTCTCTTTCTCAAACCAACCAAACATATTATTGTATTGTCTAATTATTCAAAATGCCCGATGACAAAATATAGGTTGGTCAAATTCTTGCGTCGAGTGTCTGTGAAAAACCTCACAACCTCTAGGTTATCGGGATTCGAACCCACGATTTCCTGCTTACTCGTGCAGACGTGTTAACCTCTAGGACCACCGACCTTGCATGAATCCTATATATCATCAGGTTCAACGATATGTTGGTGAAATTTTTGCATCGGGTGATAAACAGTTGATTTAATCAATATACCGAAGTGTATGAAGAGCACGACATACTCAGCGCGAGTGTCTGTGAAAAAAACTTCACAGGCAACTCGGGCGAACCACAACCTCCTGCTTAATAGTGCACATCGTTAACCTCTCCACCACCGAGCTTGCTCGATGACGATTGCCCGGCTAGAATTTTATAACGGCGGGTTCCGCGATATATAGGGCCTAGGCCTAAATGTTGGTGAAATTCTTGCGTCGAGTGATAAACAATTGAATTAATTTTGCCCGACGTGTGTACAACAATGCCACCTCAGTGTTTTCCGAGTGTCTGTGAAAAACTTTACAGGCGAGTAGGCGAGTAGGCGACTCGGGCAGGATTACCCACGAACTCCTGCGTACTAGTGCAGACGTCCTAACTTCTCGACCACTGAGTTTGCCCGATGACTATGTATACTATACTCAAAACAATTTAGGGAACACTGGAATAATCTCAGTTAAAGCAAGATCATTTATTTCAGATAAACACAATGTTTCACAGAATTGATGAGAAACAACTGTACAATGAAACAGATGACAAAGGATGCATGTATAGTGATTACACATTTCATGACATGACTACTGAAAGAGAGAGGGGGTTGCAAATGAAAATCCCAGTTCATGGAACATTTCAAACCTATTTGATGTTAAAAACCCGGTGTTCCCTAAATTGTTTTGAGTAGTATATATAGGTTGGTCAAATTCTTGCGGCGAGTGTCTGTGAAAACCTTCACAACCTCTAGATTACCGGGGTTCGAACCCACGATCTCCTGCTTACCAGTGCAGACGTCTTAACCTCTCGTCCACCGAGCTTGCACGAATCCTCCTATCAGATTTAACGATATATGTAGGTTGGTGAAATTCTTGCGTTGGGTGATAAACAATTGATTAAATTTTGCCCAACGAGTTAATAGCAATGCGTACTTGGTGCTTTTCGAGTGTCAGACAGGTGACTCAGGTGGGATTCGAACCCACGATCTCCTACTTCCTAATGCAGACGTCTTAACCTCTCGACCACCGAGCTTGCACGAATCCTCCTATCATCAGGTTCAACGATATAATGTACATGTAGGTTGGTGAAATTCTTGCGTTGGGTGATAAACAATACGTGTGTGTATAGCAATGCCATGTACAGCAACACCAACGTGTGCATAGCAATGCGTACCCGGTGCTATTCGAGTCTGTAAAATACTTCACAGGCGACTCGGGTGGGATTCGAACCCACGACCTCCTGCTTACAGGCGTCTTAACCTCGCAACCACCGAGCAGCAATGGTGACCTTATAATGTGGAGTGTTATTTTCAGTCACCGAGTTAAGGGACAATATTGTCACGACCAACAGGGCATGGAATCGGAGTGCTAGTTTTAGATTAAAGGCAATTGAAGTTATTGAAATTGTCGCTGTATTTTTACTCATGAAAAATACTCGACTACCAGTCTGCAATTAAATAAACAATTAAAAGATGTCACATTAAAACTTCATAAGAATGACTTCAAAAGATAGACCATGGTTTATACACCTTACCGTGTTCATGACTTTATTCTCAACATGGGGAGATTGACTGGATTCCATTGATGGAAGGCTCATTCATGTGATAAATTAGTATAATTATTCACCAATTAAATACTAAATAATAATCATCTATTCCTCCAGTTACAATAAAAACATACAACCAACCTTCAATCAACTAATATTAGGCCAACCGCATTACGTTGTACCAATATTGGCAGCTGCCGTCTGCCCGACACTACGCCACCCACCCACCCAATGACAGTCAACAAGTATCTTTACAAAACATTAGAATATTTCTGATTAGGGATACTAAGTATCAAATGAATAACAACCATATAAAATATATTTCATCATACATATCTCACTATAACAAAACAACCGTATAATACTATTTCAAAGGATAATGTTGGACAAACATTGGCGGATCCACGGATGCTGGCTCAAGGGGGAGGAGCACACAACCATAAGAGGTGGGGTGGGGTCATTGAATCAAGACAGTAATTTATAATTTTTGTACACTGCAGCTCATCACAAAAAGGAGGGGGCTCATATTCTCTCCTGCCAACCATTAGATCATGCCAACCAATGTCAAGCAGGTATAATGTAAGTATGAATAAATTTTCATTAACCCTCCTATGGTTTGACCTTTCAAAACCTTTCAAAATCTGCTTACTGGCCAAATGGCTATCAATAATGTATGAACCCTTTAAAACCCTCCAGAATTTGTTGCTACTGAACAACCACACCTTTCAAAACCCTTTGAAAGGTATTGAAACATTTCAACACCAGTTTGTTCAGAGAGTTGTTTCACCTTTCATAGGTCCCTTTTGTCAGACAGTTTTCTCACCTTTCAAAACCCTTCAGTACAGCAAACTTGAAAGGTTTTGAAAGGTCTGACAATTCTATGGCAACTGCACTGTACATAGGAGGGTTAAAGATGTAAAATACAAAATGTCCGATTCAAGCAATTATAATACATGATCATCCACCCTTCACAAAATGTTATATAAAAGAAATCAATAAGTTATTTTGTACAATTATTTGCAATTTATACAAAATTTTTAATGATTTAAAGAAATTTAAAATATTTAAAGATGGGGCTTAGTTTAAAGCTATATATAGGGCCTATATATATTCATGCGCAAGCTAAATATACTTTAGAAGTATACCATTAGTCAACATCCATTCTGCCTTGTCTTACTTGTGAATAAAGATATATAAATACAAACTTTTGAAAGTTTCAGCTCATTACAAGAAAAAAAGGAAAATTCATTCAGAAATTTTGATCGGCAAACACAAGCTTCCTATCTATTATAACATGGAATTTGAGTACAGTTTCAACAAATTTCAGATATTCATAATTGAGTAACAGTGGTGTAGCCTAGGGGGAAGGGGCCGGGGGGCAGTGAGGAAAAGGGGGAAAATAGTGTCCTGTTGGAAAATCTAAAACTTGTTGGTATTTCTGATTGACATAATTTTTCAGTTCATTTGAGTTTTGTGTCGGTAAAATTTACCCCAAAAAATGTTTGCCCCCTCATTCAAAATCCTGGCTACGCCACAGTTGAGGAATAATGTTAATTTCCAAAAAAATAATAGCACACAGATAGAAAGACTTTAAAAGTCTTCTTGATAACACCATCAACTTTACACTAAGCAAGTATTATATGAAACGGTGAATAATTCTGCTTTTTGAGAATGTCAAATGTATACACTGCCTTTAAGAAGACGACATGTTCAATTTACATTTTGTCCATAGGTTCCCGATGATACTGGACAAAACAGCGATAGATTTGGTTGTAAATCACACAGGGCACAAATTTAAATATGTACAGTATTGGTAATGTTGGCAATACTGTTCTACGAGGATGCTTTGATTCTCTGAACAAAGATATATACTATATAATATATTACTTTGTGTTAGGGACTAGGGCCATAATACAGCCAAGCCTTTGAGAAGCCCAAACCAGGCCCATCTGGCCTCCTAATCTGTCTTTTGTGAGTCCTAATCCTGTAACAATACAGTACCTGCTAAGTAGAGCTCATTATTGGCTGAAGTTGTGAACAAAATACAGCCCAGGTGTCAGTCAAGTCTGCGTTAACAGTAAGAGCTATTTCATTTGAGATTTATTCATTAGGAAAGGGTCTTTTGTGCTCAGCTAGGGGATTATATAGGCCCTTGTGTCAGGGCAAAGCCTGGGCCTGGCCAGGCTTCTCTTTGGAACTCCTCCCTTAGTTAACAAGGGGAAGAAAAAAATCTGATTGCATTTTTTTCCTATTTCATTCTAACATGGAATTTAGGAAAGAGTACACTCTCCTAAATTCAAATTGGAAATTATTTCACTTTTCTTCAAAATTACAGCACAAAATTATTTCTAGTGAAGATTGATACCATCACCAGCTTTGTGAAGGCAAATTTAAAAAATAGGTACGAGTTCATGTATAGGTTCTTGTCCTCTAAAGTTGACTATTAATATAATATGTTTGAGCAGATTGACATGCATAGTAAATTTGATCAGAAGGTTCATGAAATCACACTCTTGCAAGCAGGGCCCAATATCATGACTGTGCTTATCGCGAGTGCAAAATTCTGCGCTTACTAAAGCAGAAAATGTTGTACTTGATGTAAGCATATTTCACAGGTAACAAAGGAAGTTTTTCTCATGCTCATGCGTTATTCGTGTTACTATAAAGGATTTGCTGCTTAGGAAGGACATCATCCCAACCTCCACTTATCCCCCAACCTCCACTTATCCCCCAACCTCCACTTATCCCCCAACCTCCGCTTATCCCCCACCTCCACTTATTCCCCCAACCTCCACTTATCCCCGTTTTTGGCAGGTTACTGACTGGTTTATACACCATGCTCGATATGCTGAAGAATGCCACCCCACCAAATGTCCCTATACACTAACACACAGTTGTTCTATTGTTAACGGCTCTTCCTCTTCCTCCCCTCCCCCTCTTCCTCCTTCCTCTTCCTCTCCCTCCCCTTCTCCCTATCCTCTAAAGAATTCCTAAGATTCCTGGAACACAATGAAGACACAATGGGAGGGGATGCACTCTGCCCCTATATCAAGTATCATACACAGGTTTACACAATAGAAGAGTTCAGCTGTCCAGGGAATAGCTATTGTCAAGGGATTATAGGATTACTTCAGTTGTGGTATCTGTTCCTTTGTGTATCCACCAAGCAAGTGTGGATTATGGGGAGATTAACTCCTGAGTTAAGTGATCTCTTTGTTTGGATCTGGCAGATAACGAGCTCATAATACCTGCCAAAATTTGGAGGTTTTTGGGGTTGGGGGAAAGATGGCCTCCTTTACACAGCTAGAGCAATAATTGGGTGCAAAACACAAAATAATTGTTAGTCTTGATCTAAATCCAATTCGAACATATCCTAGCCCCATATAGTGGTGAAAAAGAACTGCATCTTCTGGATAGACCGATCAGCATCATACACCTAAAGTGTGTATGCAAAAGAAATTCATGTGTTCACACTTTACACAGTCAATGATTTCTTGTGAATAAGAAGTTTTTCAAGCCAGCAGATTCCCTGTATACACAAGTATGATTACTGCACTGAATATTAACACATGAAAGGGACCAGACTATTTGTCCTTTCAGCCTTGGTTTTGTCACATGGAGGAAAAATAAGACGACTATACCATGAAAAAGGTCTATTGCTCATATTCGCACAACTATCATTGCCTTATCATCCAAGTACCCTCTACACATTATGCACAGAATGAATACGAATTTACTGTAGTTTCAAGGTGATAAGAGATCAATGGTTGTTTTGTCCTTTGCCAAACAGCGCCCTCTTTGACTTCTCTTCTGTTGCCTGTGAATAAAGTAGTGACATCGTTTTAAGAAATAGCACAAACAACTTTCCCAATAGTCAAGACTAAAATTTCTGGATTTCAACTCAAATAAAAATAAAACATTTTGTGAAATACATGTAACAAAATGAAGGCAAAATAAAACAACTTTATGAGGATTTATTAGAGATAAGGCCCTCCATACTTACAATGTTAGTAACCTTTGCCCCCATTAAAAGCTTGACTTTGTCTGCGTCCTCCCTGAAAAGAAAAATATCATCAAAAACATTATAAACCCTAACGGCGGTTAGGGTCAATGTTTTTGCAAAATCCTCCAAGGGGCAATTTTTAAGAAAATTCAGCACTGTTGGAAACTGGTACTTTCACCTCTTCAAATGGGACAAAATTACTACCTGGCAAGTACAGGCCATAAGTGCTTTATATGAAAGATCAACAAAAAAGCATGGTGTATTTTGAAGATAAGGGCATGTTTCCAAAAGTGCACTGATGGATTTTGGAGGATTTAGGAAGGTTCCTAGCCAGAATACGTAGGGGAGTAAGGGTTAATCCTTGTATCTTACACAAACCATGACTGTCAGTTGTACTTATAGAGGTACTGATTAGGCTGTGCATTTTCTGTTATTTCAAGAACAGGATACAATAAATTGTTATCTTTGGATACCCAGATACCCATAAATAAATTAGTAAAAATACGAAATTACTTCTGAATGTATAGAATAGCCAATACGTACACAAGTTTCACTTGTTTTATGAGAGCCGGCCAGTCAGACAGCCTGATAGCCAACAATTCAGCAAGCCAACCAGACTACCATCCCAACCAGCCAGTCACCCAGTCTGCAAGCCGGGCAGCCAGCCAACCAACTAGCTCGTCATGGCCAGCCAGCCAGACAGCCTGCCAGCCAACAAGTCAGGCAGCTAACCAACCAACCAGCTTATCCATCAATCACTCACTCACCTCTTATCTGTGCTTGAGGGTCCCTCCTCCTTGTGTCCAATCTTAAACCTCAGCTTCTCTTTGATCGCCTGTGTATCCATGGAAACCAGTTGAAATAAGTGAAATAATGATATTTCCCAGTAAAATATATTTAGTTACATATTTCTTTGAATTAGTTTCATAAAGGGACAATATCGCCACAATCAACAGGGCAAGGAATTGGCCATGGACTGCTAGTTTTAGATAAGGTTTGTCATATTACCTGAGAGACTAATGCTTGTTTGTATTCTTTCTTCAAAGCCATCAGTAGATCCAGCCACGTCCAGGTACAGTTATGATACTCAAGAGATGGCAAGACAAGATGAAAATTATGCACATCTTCTAAATTCTTCTCTTTCTCTCCCTGAAAGAACAATAGGTTACGGGTTCAAATCCTGCCCAAGTCACGTGTAGATTTTGTCACAGACACTCAGAAAGCACCGAGTATATAGTGATTCATACATGTACATACGTCGGTGTAAGGGCAAACACCAAATCAAGTGTTTATAACATAATGTATGAATTTCATTCCACCAGGTTGGGGCAAGCTTTGTAACAGGTGTCCCTTGTTACGTAGGTAAATGTACCATTTATCATCATTTATTATGACTCCTAATTAACATTATTGTAACTTCCTATTCATGGTACAGAGATTGATTTCATTCTAATTTGAAGAACTGAGAATGTGCACTCATAATAAATAAGGATAATGAATGGTACATCTACCTACGTAACAAGGACAATATGTCGCAGCGCTTTCCCCCAACCTGGTGGAATGAGTAGGCTTGGGCGATATCAATTTTTTTTCATCAACAATATATCGTCAAACATATATCGCGATATTCGATAATATCGCGATTATTATAATTTTTTGTTTTTCACGCATGAGTGCTTTAGAGCCGGAAATGACAGGGATGTACCCATCTACAAGCGTCACAATAAATTGCCAGTGCTTACCTGAGAGACACGTGCAATTGAGCCGTCCACGAGTGCAACATATGGGGCGGGTTTTCGCTACCCCAACCAGAAACAAAACGGCACAGCTACGCGAAAATGCGAACATAACCAGACAATTGTTTTCAGTTTGTGACATGTTCAATCATCAACGTTTCTGTAAATAGAACTTACTCGTGAGTGCTAGTAACTTGAAAGATATGCTGGTATACGAACAATCATTTAATCATGTTTTAACACTTTTTACAATCTGCCATCTTGAAACTAAGCCTAACCGATCACAAAGTTTGGTTTATGTTTGGTCAGAACCATGATGTCATCGCAGCACAACCGAACTTGCGAAAACGCTTAACCAATGACCAAAGCCCAAACATGTTTCTGGTTACGGTCGCAAAAACGCACCCATCGCCATTGGCAAATCATTTGCATAATAATTATGTGGGACGGTTACTGCGTCGTGCGTCCCAATCAAATCATCAGCCCGAGTTCACGTGATTCGCGTTCCATGTGACTGGGTCATAGTTATAAACACGTGACTCGGTTTATTCCTGCATATAGTACCTATACCGTGGAGAATAAAACCATGTGATTGTGAACGTCATTTGTACTTCAGAAAATGTGGACTGTAGTCACACTATTTTAAATAAACGTCACATGGTTTATCAAGAGTACGTGTATGTGTTTTGTCACAAAAGACAAGAGTGCCAGTATGGCATAATAGAATAGTGTCCTGATCCCTCAACTTTGATCAAGCCGCTACCGATCCATGCTTTGATTTAATTCATGACTAATGTAGATTTTGAAGGTAACGCCCATATTCTGCATATATTTAAATATGTATGATATAATGTACTCGCCTGTGGTGCGCCATCCAGAGTCGCAGACCACCATGGATAGACAGTGAGACGTAAACATTGTCTACACATTGTTGGATCAAATACCCCATTCAATCCCCAACACTTAATCAGTCTGAATAGATTTCTTTGAGTGGCGGTGGATTACTAAACAACACCCTGTCAGGCAGCTCCTTTATGATCTGACAGTCGGTTTACTACAGAAGTAGTTCGATTTTGTTTCTCACGAAAGCTGAAAAGACTTCCCTAAGTTTTTCCATGGAATTTCTGACCCAACTGACAATCGAGGATTTTGTTTAATCGTGATATATTTGTTTTTCTTCATGATAATTTTTTTTCATCGCGATATATTTTTTTCATCGCGATCTGCTGATAGCTCGATGATTTAAAAAGTTCTCGATATCATAATCGAGTAAAAAAAATATCGCGATATTCGATATTATCGTGTCATTGCCCAAGCCTAGGAATGACCCATAAGCATGATGCTTAAAAGGCGAGGTACAACATTGGTATCAGGTGCATTTCAGTTTTGTACACGCATGAATATTATAACTATTATAAATTATAATGTAACGGGGATCCCTCAAAAGCACTGTAGCTCAGAAGCCTGAGGAAACCTGTAAACAAGGGTGCTTGTTATGTGAACCAGAAATACCGAGGTAAACCCCCTACATGACATTTAAAGGGAAGGGGAAACCCTTAGCCAATCTCGCCCACTAACTCCATCCAGAACAATCAAAATTCTCACCTGCAAAAATTCTCACTCTTACTATTTTTTACTCCAAGTCTCCTACCAGACCTTTAGAAAAACCTTAATAGAAGCTGGGCACACTAGTTTGATGTAATGGCTTTGTCTGGCTGGGCATGGACAGCCCAATGTTAATCTGTCCACACAAATGAAAAGGCTTAATTGGCAATTCAAAAAGGTCTACACCCCTCAGGAACACTCTTTTGTCAATGGATTACAGAGTTAACAATGTAAGTTTTTAGAGTACTGCAGCTTCATCACTGCTTTCCTGGCGAGTCTCACGATAATTCTGGGAGAGTGAACCAGTGGTTTTTGCAGGCGAGATTGGCGAGGGTCCCTAACCTGTGAAAATTCTATTACAATAGGTGCTCACGTTTTTGACAAAACAGCAGAACACTGTTCCATGTTTATTCTATAAGTGTTATTTTAAAATGTGGCCATCCAACTTTGTTTAAATTTGACATAACTATTCCTGTTTTCTCTAAGATGAAAGTACTTCAGCCAGAATCATGCACCAATATTACATCAAGTTAGGTTAATTTGATAATCTGGTAATGACCGTCACATTGTACCTTCCCTTCAAATTATAAATTGTGATTTGACAGCGAGACCACTCTTCTCCAACTGAATATGTATTGTGGAGAAGCAAATAAAGAAAAACCTATATAATGATTTTATCTTTTTGCTTTTTCTTACCGAAAACCCCACACCATATTTTGACATAAGACATAAATAAGTTAATATTAAAGCCACTGCGGGGGTGTGATTTGACAATAGTAAAAAAAATCCTGAAAAATGGGTAGCAGGCCTGGGTCTCTCTTTGGTCTCGAGGACAAAGCCCCCTGAACCTCCTGGATGTTTAATTGTGGAGGATTTAAAGACTCTCCACATCCCCACAAACATGAAACTAGAGGTTTGGACACAATACAGGCTACTTCTTTCTTTCCTTGGTGGCGACTTCTCATCTTTCATGAACATTTTGAGGCAAGGGCGATTTGTAAAAAATTGTGAAATCAGGAAACAAAAATTGTGAAATCAGGAAAAAATCCTGAGAAATCACAGGCCTGCCACTGATATTCTTACCTTGTAACTGACACAGAGTGGGACGGATGGAATCTTGATCATATAAAACATGTTGTTTCTTGCTCTTTCCTGAAATAAATTAATGCATAAAAATACCAGGTATTCTTCATCTTAACCAGTTCGCGTCGGAGGCCGTGTATACACGCAATTTTTGTTTGCACCATGGACCGGAGAGCGTCTAAACACGCCATAGGAAACTCGGGAATATTTGTATGCATGCTCGGTTGACGTGGCAACGAGCCGAGCGTACAGTGACATGCTCGGTAGACGTGGCCACGCGCTGTGGAAGCTTCCATTAACGTGTTTGTGTGGGAAAAAGAAACCCGCACAGAAGCCCAGAAAAACTTTTTTATTCCCGACGCGAACTGGTTAATACAGAAGTAATCAGCTACACAAATGATTTCACCAATCCCTTTTCCTGGGGGAAGATTTTGCTGGCATATTTGATATTTATGAAAACACAGTGATAAAACAAATGTGCATATTGTACTGATGCACTACACTATATAGCACTGGCATAATGAACTGTTAATCTTTAATGCTACAATGTCAGAAGTTTTAAAGCAGGTTCCATGGTGATTGGATCATTTCAATGATGTACCTATGGAGAAGGGGTGGGTAAGAAATGTTTTACAGGAGTGCGACTTGACAAAAGTAAAACAAAAAATCCTGAAAAATGGGCAGCGAGCGGGCCTGGGTCTCCCTTTGGTCTAGAGGACAAAGCCCCTAAACCTCCTTTTGAACACGATACAGGCTATTTCTTTCTTTCCTTGGTGGCTACTTTTATTCTCTTCTTTAAAGAAAATTTTGAGGCAAAGGGAGATTTGTAAAAAAATCCTGAAATCAGGAAAAATCCGGAGAAATCACAGGCCTGATTTCAATCTTACAGAAAGGAGATTGATTCCGGACTGAATAACCAAGTATAATCAAAAGAATCTCCCAAATCTGCAGTGATTTTCTATTCTATTAAGAAAATACTCACCTTCGTTACCTACAAATGCATTTCCAATGCGCATGCGCACACAAGCCCGGTGGGAAAAACAAAGCCTATGACGTAGCTCCATACCCTGCATGGCCCCCGAGAAGGAGGAAACCCGTAACTCGCCCCTTTTTTCCCTTTAGAGAACACAAAAATAGAAGGGAGGGATGGTAACGAAGGTGAGTATTTTCTTAATAGAATAGAAAATCCCTGCAGATTTGGCAGATTCTATTACAGAAAATAATCACCTTCGTTACCTACAAATGCAGAGTAGCACCGGAAACAAGCAGGGAGGGGAGGTCATGCAGAGTGGAGCTACGTAAGTGAATGTCTTAACTAGGCCTATCTGAAAAGAATGAGCAGAAAAGGGTTGTTAAGACATACCCATCAGAAGCCCTATTAAGACTCCTATAATGATGGTCTCTGGATTTTCTGGATGATACTCGTGCTGCCCCCTGTAGGACCTGTCTGCCCCCTGATCCTTCTGTTTGCAGGATGTCCTGTAGATAGCACGAGGTGAAGGTTGAAGGGTTCTTCCAACATGCCGCTTTCATGATCTCTGTGATGGGGACTCCTTGGAAGTGAGCCCAGGATGTAGTCAAGCTGCGTGTCTGATGAGCTTGGACTGCACCTAAAGGGGAAGAGAGAGTTCCATGTTGTTGAATCCGAGACGGTACCATCATCCCCTGTGGCTTATCTGGGAGAGCCCGAGACGAACAAACATCTCCTTTTGGCTTATCTTGGAGAGTCCGAGATGGTACAATCATCTCCTTTGGCTTATATTGGTGCTGATTACAGGGTCGACTCTCATGTGACGTTGTTGAGGTTTTAGATTGTGGTTGTTGATTAGAAGCCGAGGTCAAGATTACTTCAACTATCCACCTGGCAATAGTGGTCACAAAGGCTGGGTGATGCGGGCGAACTGTTGTGATGAAAAGTTGTTTAGCATCCACCCTGGAGTGTTTTGGTGCGAGCTAAGTAGAACTTTAAGGACCTGACAGGGCACCAAAGTTTGTCCTCTTGGACGCTTGAGAATGAAGTCAGGCTGGGAATGAAAATGTCTGGAGGGGAGAAATCCGGAGATTGGTTCTTGGTCAGGAATTGAATGTGGGGAATCAAACGGATGCCTCCCGGTTCCCAACGTAAGTGGCCCGATTCAATTGTGAGGGCATGGAGTTCACTTCTCCGGCGAGCAGTGGCTGCTGCTAGCAAAAAGACTGTTTTAACGGTCAAGTTGTGGAGGTATGAAGAGCCAGCTGGTTTGAACGGAGATCTGGCCAGTTTGTGAAGAACTAAGCCTAGGTCCCAGGAGGGGATAAGTTTCTTTAAAGGAGGTCTCTCTATGAACATTCCTCTAATCAGGTGTGAAAATGCCAGGTTGTTTGACAGGTTAGATCCATCTTCAAAACTGCCATGGATAATGGTAATTGCAGATCTGTAACCCTGTTATCATAGAGATTTGGAGACCAGAATGAAAAAGATGGAGGAAGAAATCCCCAATGTCCGTTAGAGATGCAGAGTGGGGATCAACAGTCTCGTCGGTGCACTATTTGATGTAATGTTGTAATCGGTTATCGTAAGTTCGTCTTGTAGATGGTCGTCTGCTTTTGGCCGCCAAGGCTGCAGCGTCCTCAGAAAGGCCTGCCTGTCGTAGGTTGAGTTTGATAGCATCCAGGCTGACATATGAAGACTCTCCGGGTCTGGGTGGAACAGCCCTGACATGGGTTGGAAAAGGAGGTCTGGTCGTTTTGGGAGAATTATAGGAGCGCTGATGAGGAGGTCGATAAGTCTGGTGAACCAAGCCTGGCGAGGCCACAGAGGAGCGATAAGAATGGTTTTGCATCTTTCTCTCTATCTTTGTTAAAACTCTTGTCAGCAGGGATATTGGGGGGGAAGGCGTAGCCTAATATGTTCGTCCAGTCTATGTTGAGGCCGTCCGTCGCAAAGGCCTGAGGATAGGCATAGCATGTGCAAAAGACTGGCAGCTGAGATGCAAAGAGATCTATGTCAGGGGTGTCCAGGATATTGAAGACTTGTTGTAATGTTGGGCGATGGAGAGTCCATTCTGTGGGGACTGATCGTCCCCGTGAGAGGGCCTCTGCGATGACATTGTGGCTCCCTGCTAGATGGATGGCTTGTAGGGAGATATGTAGAGGAAGGCACCACCTGAGGAGCTTCCAAGTTAGAAGACAGAGGGAGGGGGAATGAGTGCCTCCCTGACGAGTAAAGTAGGACACCAACGTAGAATTGTCTGTCCTCACCAGGACCAAACGACCCTCCACCAGATGAGGTGCTGATTGAAGGGCTTTGAAGACAGCTAGTAGTTCTAAGTGATTGATGTGAAGGAGACTTTCCGATGGGGACCAGGTTCCTGCTAACGTCTGATCGTTCAGATGAGCATCCCAACCCATCTCCGAGGCATCTGATGTAAGAGTCACTGACAGTGATGGTCGTGGAAACGTTGTGCCTATGAGTAGGTGTATAAAGGTAAGCTGGAGAGTCTTTGTTAGAGCTTCCAAGGTGGATTGGCGAGTAGGGCCAAACTATCAACCAGGTATATGTAGAGATGGACCTGTTGGCGTCGTAAGGCTGCTGCGACCACCTTGGTTACTCTGGTGAAGACTCGAGGAGCTGTGGACAGACCGAATGGGACGCACCGAAATTGGAACGTAGTGCCTAGATAAATGAATAGTAGAAATTTTTGGTGATCTGTGTGAACTGGAATATGGAGGTAAGCATCTTTCAAGTCCAAATTAGTGGTCCACCAACCCTGGTTGAGTGTCTGGAGAACAACTGCTAAGTTTTCCATGCGAAAATGTTTTGGTTGAATAAAGGCGTTGAGTGGGCGAAGGTTGATGATTGGGCACCAGTCGCCCGTTTTCTTTGGAGCCAGGAAGAAGACCGAAGAGGAAAATGGCTTCCTTGTGTACCAGAGCAAAAATTTCTTCCTCTACAGACCTCTGATGAGAGAGATCGGAAGGGACCAGTGTGGGTTGTTGTAGGTGTTGATTCAGAGATGGAGGGGAACTGGTGAACTCCAGCCGGTACCCAGAAGAAACCGTCTGTAGAACCCAGAGATCTGTGGTAATCAGAGACCATCTGTGAGAAAACCCCTGAAGACGAGCCCCCGCAGGCCCCAATGTCAGTGGGATGAGAGTATTCATGTCCGGATAGTCAAAGGCCCCTGCTTCCTCGCGAACCCTGGGACTTGAAGGAACGCATGGATCTGGGGGTGGAACTCTACGAGATGGAGGAGGGCCTTGTCGGGGTAGATAGAACTACTGGGGGTCCAAGTAGAGTTGTCTTTTGTAGGCGTGACTGGTTTGGTTGGGATAGTTGAAGAGACTCTACTCTGTAACTGTTGTACCCTCTTCTGGACGAGCTAGTCTTACATGAAGAAAATCCAGAGCGGCGTCGTAGGTCGATCCTGTCTTTTTTGAGTCGTTTCGGTTCTTTCAGCATAGAATCTTAGAATCAAAATGGTTCTTGAAAAGATCATTTCCGATAAGAGGGAGATCTTCCAAGCATTCTCTAGCACTTTTAGAGGGCCAGAAGAGGTTATCGAGAACCAGAGACTGACGCAGTGATGTGGTGAAGGCGGAGGCTGAAGAAAATTCTTGAAGACATGAGCTAAGGCAGTTGTCCAAGAATTTAAACATGACTGGGAGAACATCAGGGTTCATGGAGGAATGATCTTCCGCAGAACAAGCTAGTACAGAGCAAAAGTGAAAAACTTGTAATTTTTCTGCCATAACGTAAGTGGCGGTCTATGTTTTCCAATAACTTGTTAAGTTCGAGAGAGCTTTTGTCAGAAAGATTAAATTTCCTTTTGAAGGTTTGGCTAGTGTGTTCTGCCCGGAGTTTATCCTTGACTCCAGAGGACATGGAAGGGATAGTGAAGTATTTATTAATGTCATCATCTTTGATCTTGAAAAGATGTGATTCTCGAGGACAAATAGGTGATTTCTTTTTCTTCTCTACCTTATAGAAGGCTTCATCCATTATTTCTGCACAGAGGTTGTCAATTGGGAATTTAATCATCTGTGAGGAAGAATCATTTGAAGACTCTCTGCGGAAAGACGGACGGGTAACTTCTTTAGGTGACAGAGGGGGGAAACTGTAAAATTTTGCCCACTTCAGGGATGACTAGTTTACCTCGCTGTGTCATGGAGGTGTGGAAGGAATCCTCATAGTCCTGTTCTGAAGGGCCGTAGTCCGAAGAAAAGGAGCCAGGATGAGCGTATCGTCTGGGCGGAGAGCCAGAACGGCTACATGAAGGAGACCCAGATCGTTGTCGAAAATGGGAGCTGGAACGGGAGCGTTGTCTACTTCGGGAGCGTGAACGTGAGTGTGGTACACGTCATGAGGAACGATGAAAATTCCCTGGAATAGTCTAGTCGTACGAGTCCCTAATTCGAGGGGAACGGGAACTCCAACGGGAATGGTAAATGTGTTTTCCGGCATCTACCGATCGGTGATGGGAGTATAGATCGTGTTCTCTAGATTGACCCGGAAAAGGCAAAGGGTTATAATGTGGGTACTCGGCAAAATGATCGTGAGGCCAAAAGGACCAACATGGATGGTAGGAAACAGGACGAAAATAAGGAATTTGTGATTCGTTCTGACGTAAGCCAGGACTCACCGAAGTGGTGGGAATTCCTCCTTTGCAGATCTGACCGTAGCTCAACGACCCGATATGCGGCAGGGCTGAGGTAGATATCGAAGAAGAACCGGTAAAAAGAGGGGAAGAACTGGTAGAAATTCCCTCCGATTTACTTGTGACAGCTACCATAGTTGAAGGACGTGAAAACGGAGTGTGTCCGGTATGTTGACTCTGGTTGTCTTGCCATGCCGTAAAAATGTTCCATTGATAGGCGGCCCAACAGGAACAAACATTGCAAGGTTTTTTCCGGGAAAAGAGGCGACAACGAAAACAAGTGGAATGATCCTCCACAAGATCGGCATTTGGTCCGTCTAAAAGATTTCCTTTTAGGTGGTTTTGGGTCAGACATAATTCCTATTTCCTCTGAAAAATTTGGAGATTGTCGGAAATAGAGGCTCGATGGTTTACTATCCACGTAGTGAAGAGCTCGAAAATTGTACCATGTGCTGGAAAAAAGGGGCGAGTTACGGGTTTCCTCCTTCTCAGGGCCATGCAGGGTATGGAGCTACGTCATAAGCTTGGTTTTTCCCCCAGCAGGCTTGTGTGCGCATGCGCATTAGAAATGCATTTGTAGGTAATGAAGGTGATTATTTTCTGTAATAGAAACACAAATTTTCAGCCAAAATATAAAAAAAATGTACTGACAGAAGTCTGGAGGTAATGTAAGCCTGAAAACCAGAAATGACTAATTAAAACAAGAATGACTGGGTTTTCTTACTTTCATCTTGTCGATAATGTTGGATTCTCTCAATCTCTGCATGGTTCCCCTCTTCTTGCCCTGATAAACAGATGGATAATGTGAGAGGGAGACAGACTAGATACATAGAGAGAGAAATCATGCTTGAAATACAAAGACTGGCACCTTCTCAGATCAAGACTTTCAGGAAGCCCAGTAGATGAAATCAAATCAAGGGGGAAAATAACACTTGTGCAGAATTATTTTGTATACATTTAATTTCATAATTTCATTAGTTCCACTTCTGTTGCTGTGCCCCCCCTTTTCTTACCTTAACAGAGTCCCTTGTTGAGCCGATAGACTCCTCGCTACTTGTTGATCTGATACTACCAGTCTAAATACAAAAAAAACCCAATATTTTCCGTTAGTATACCAGCAATGTCCTTGTTTGAAACAATGCTAATTGTCTTGAGGGGAAAAAAATAGAACATACGGTACATAACTGGTAATGTTGGCAGAAACTGTTTCTATGAGTATGCTTACTCTCTTTGAATCAAGAAATACATTAAAGAGAAGGTACAACATTGGTAATGTTGGCCAAATTGCTTCTATGAGTATGCTTTACTCTTTGAATCAGCTGTGCACCTAGTCAATACAAACCCTCATCAGCTTTACACTTATTTTTACATTAAAATTCAATACAAACCCTCATCAGCTGTGCACCTAGTCAATACAAACCCTCATCAGCTTTACACTTCTTAATTTTTATATTAAAATTCAATACAAACCCTCATCAGCTGTGCACCTAGTCAATACAAACCCTCATCAGCTTTACACTTCTTAATTTTTATATTAAAATTCAATACAAACCCTCATCAGCTGTGCGCCAAGTCAATACGAACCCTCATCAGCTTTACACTTCTTAATTTTTATATTAAAATTCAATACATTAAAAATCAATACAAACCCTCATCAGCTGTGCGCCAAGTCAATACGAACCCTCATCAGCTGTGCGCCTAGTCAATACAAACCCTCATCAGCTGTGCACCTAGTCAATACAAACCCTCATCAGCTGTGCGCCAAGTCAATACGAACCCTCATCAGCTTTACACTTCTTAATTTTTATATTAAAATTCAATACATTAAAAATCAATACAAACCCTCATCAGCTGTGCGCCAAGTCAATACGAACCCTCATCAGCTTTACACTTCTTAATTTTTATATTAAAATTCAATACATTAAAAATCAATACAAACCCTCATCAGCTGTGCGCCAAGTCAATTGAACCTCATCAGCTGTGTAGTCAATACAAACCCTCATCAGCTGTGCGCCTAGTCAATACAAACCCTCATCAGCTGTGCGCCTAGTCAATACAAACCCTCATCAGCTGTGCGCCTAGTCAATACAAACCCTCATCAGCTGTGCGCCTAGTCAATACAAACCCTCATCAGCTGTGCACCTAGTCAATACAAACCATCATCAGCTGTGCGCCTAGTCAATACAAACCCTCATCAGCTGTGCGCCTAGTCAATACAAACCCTCATCAGCTGTGCGCCTAGTCAATACAAACCCTCATCAGCTGTGCACCTAGTCAATACAAACTATCATCAGCTTTACACTTATTAATTTTTACATTAAAATTTGACCATCACGAATCCTATCCTTTACCTTTAAGATAATTTCAAATCTATAGGTTGGTGAAATTCTTGCGTTGGGTGATAAACAATTGATTTAATTTTTCCCTACACCAACGTGTGTATAGCACTGCATACTCGGTGCTTTCTGAATGTCTGTGAAAAACTTCACAGGCGACTCGGGCAGGATTCGAACCCACGACCTCCTCCTGAAAGCACCTAGTATGCAGTGTAGGGCAAAAAAAAAATCAATTGTTTCAAATCGCTCGCTAATTTCATTAATGTTCTTCAAAAATAAAGTACTCTTACCCTTGAAAATGAACCCACACTCTCCAGGTCATCCTCACCACCTACAAAAAGGATATGTATAAAGTTAAACATCAAACAAAAATTTTCGGTTGTGGTAAAAATAAATAAAATAACTATAAATAAAATAACTATAAAATAACTGATTTCTTAATTAGTTGGTGTAATAACAAAAAGAAATTAAAACCACTATACACTATTGGTAATCTTGGAAAACAAAGATCACAGTTTTACAGTTTATGATGGTATCAAACATCTCTTTAAAAAAAAAAAATTAAGTCTCAGGTGCTACATGTACCATTTTTATTTTTAGTGAAATCATTTTCAAAAGGAATTTGTCATACAAAGACAGAAATTCCCCCCCAAAAAGTCTTCAGTTTCTGGTCATCAGTCGGCTTCAAAAATTGGTGCAGTGTCATGCTTTTGTTTTCGGCCATTTTTTTGTTGTTGCATGCGATACATTTGTATATGCAGGGACCAAATTTCCCATACACAAAGTATGGTGGCTAAGAGGCCTCACAAATCGGGCAAACGTTCATACCCCTCTATGTGAAAAAGTCGTTTGAAACATAGCATGGAATTCCAATCAATCCAGCAATTTTGGCTGCAATTGGACATCGTTTCATAGCACAAAAAAAAAAAAAAATTAAAAATGCAGATGCGTGGGTCTGAGGCGACGCCAGTGGAGACCAGAAACTGGAGACTTTTTTTGGCTTTAGAAGGAATATGAACAATGCAATAAGCTTAAACTTTCACAGGTTTTTTTTATACAAAACTCTTGATTCTTTTAAAAATATATCGCCCATGTTTTTTTGTATTGCCAATTTTTTTTTTTTTTAGAAAGGAAAACAACCAAATTTTACATGAAATATTTCACAAAATAAGTCAGAATTTTGGGTTAACATTAAATAACTTAACTTGAAATGAATTTATGAATGGACCCACCATAAAATTTACACACTTTCTAAAATGATCAAAACTTTGCCCTCTCATTTCTTAAATGTCTTCTTCATGGTGAATTCTCCATGAAATCAAGAAAAATGTTGATGTGGTAAACGCTTGACCCCTAACCTTTGGCCTGTTCCTCCGGCATGGGTTCCTGGTCTACATTGCGTCCAGGGAAGAAGAAGCCCATCGTCTTCTTGAAGAATTTGTAAGTCAGCTGGATGCTGAGTGGAACAACGCTCAACTCAAAGTTCTCTTGCACCGAGATGCCACCAACTAAGAAATGAGAAACAATATATTAGAAATATTCAGTATGAAAAAAAAAGACCAAAGACCATTTCACCAATATTCAGTAAACTTCATAAGCCCGTTTTGATTGGTTGATACAGGAGGGAGCTTTGTACCTCCTTTTTAATCAAAAGCCCAGCTTCTTCCTTGGCTTGTGGTATTATCACATATTATTGGGACACCTAATACTCGTCTCTTCATTTTGGTAATTACGACCTTTGAACTTTGAAACCAGTGAAATCCATTGCATGTCTAAGCCAAAGCCCATTTCCTATCATAGGAAATGGGTCAGAGTCTCCAGTCAAATAACTCATTGGCTCGCCTATGCTTGATGTGCGTACACATAAGTGTGTCAGTACATCTTACCTGGGGGTTTGCCTCTCGCTATGACCCGCAAAGCCACTTGTCTGGTCTTGCCTCTGGAGTCTTGAGGTCTCAACACGTCCTTGTAGACATCGTTAGCGAGGAGGTTCTTGATGGTCACCCAACCCAGCTCGGCAAGATGCTCGCTGGCATCATCATTCTTGGTGGTGCGGGTATATCTGAATACACAAGACAGAAATGAAGGGTAACTAAGAAAGGATGCAGATTTTCAATAACATTTTTATAGACATTAAAGAAATAGACTTACTGGTAAAAGCTGAAAATTTATTTAAACTCATAAAAAAGAAAGAAAATAGAAATAAAAACACAAAAATCTACTTTTATAAGAAAGCAGTAAGCCAAGTGTTTTTACTTGAAATGTCTGAGCTCCACATCAGCAATGCCTAGTTGTCCATCCTCCTCCGTCAGTCTCCACTTAGCTGAACCAAAACATACCTCCACTCGACGGGACACTCGAGGGCCTTGGGCTGAAACAAAACCCACAAATAAACAAGTAAACAAACCAGAAGGATGAAGTATATTTTTTTTTAGATTACCATGGCAGTGTGGTTTAATAGCGTATTGGTAAGTGCCCTGATACTTTTATCATCATATTTCATATTTGCTTTTATAAGTTGATCATTTTAAAGCAACGATAGCCCTTAACCATTTTTCAAACATTACATTATACTTTTGAATTTTAAATAGACCCCAAAAAGGAGAGGGGTGACTTTGGATAAAAGTTGGTGGGGGTATATACCCCCATCCTCTCAGGGTCTGTACCCATGGTTCCCATACATGATCACCAAACCTTGTCTAATCCAATCCAGTCAAGTGTTCCGCTAGACGTTACTTACACGTTTGGAGTTTTCTCTTCACAGCTCTCCGTAATTGAATCTCTTTGAAGCAGCTGAGAAACAAGACAAAGAAGGTATTAATTAGGCCATGTCAACAAAATTTTACGCTTCATGTCCTTGACCGAATTACTTGACCAGAAAAAAACATTACAAAAGTAAATGTTTAGCTTTTATTTTTCTCCAATTATTGGTCCTCATCTTATATTTACCACAGAAGATGATCCCTGACAGAAAAATATCTTGCACCTGCAAATTGCTAGCAAGATTGATCTGAGAGAAGATTCATGTTATGGAATATTTTTTATTTTGTTTGTTTTTTTTGTTTTTTTGTTGCTCTCCACTTCATTATTTCTTAATGAATCAAATTCTAAATGTATTAAAAAGTTCTAGATTGTGATGAAGTTTTTGATGAGTTAGTATTTCGTCTTTATTATGTAAAGTAAAGGCATAACCATAACCACCCCAAATCCTCCAAAATCCTCCAAGGGGCATTTTCTTTTGGGGGGGGGGGGGGAGGGGAAATCAGCATTGTTGGAAACTGGTACTTTTCACCTCTACAAATGGGGAAAATTACTACCTGGTAAGAAGTACAGGCTATAAGTGCTAAATATCAAAGATCAAAGAAAATACATGGTGCATTTTAAAGATAAAGGCATGTTTCCAAAAGTGCGCTGATGGATTTTGGAGGATTCGGGAAGGTTCCTAGCCAGGGTACCTACGGGGTTTAGGGATTTATACATACTTTTTTCATTGGTACCAAACATCTTATGAACTTCTTCCATCTGAAATGCCGTTTTTTCAAGAAAACAAACACTCAGTTTGATAATTTTCCACATTAAAATACATACAGACACAGCTGAATACAAAGAAAAAATTACTAGAACAGGATTTGCACCTCTACCAACTAAGCTATCCAGCCCTATGTCAGTGGTCTCCCTATTTTGTAAATATCTTTTCTTTCATTTTTCCCATTATTTTTGGTGGTGTATGGGGAGGTGGTGGGGGGGGGGGAGGGAGTGCTAGACAAACGTCATTGAATCAAAGCATAATTATCATCACTTGTATGGTTTCCAAACCTTTACAAATAAATGAGCATCATGTTTGATTGCCATAATTACCTGATCATAATCCTCAGATCTTCACTAGCATTTGTTAATGACTCTTTGCATTCGTTCACATGTAGTTCAATATCTGCGATCTGTCCGGACAAACTGCATTAGGAAAATCAGAAGAATTACTATCTGCCCCCATGCACATGGTAGCCCTCTTGTATTGAAAATGCACCCAGTGTCTTGATGATAGGGCACTTTGGCGTTGGGAGTACACTTCAGTGCCCATGCAACGGTAAGTCTCTACATGTGCGCATACTTCTGACAGCTTATGTTCTCTGAAGAAAGTGCGCCATATGCACATCAATAGCAAAGTACACTTTAGCGCGACGCGCTTTCATCGTCCTATCAATCAGCAGTGATCTAAAACCATACGCCCTCAACAGCTCATGCACGGAGTGGATACCTCCGTTTATGAGCCAGTAGTGTAATTGGTCAAACCATCATGAACTGCAAGGCATTTGATTTAAAACCCTTTGAAACCTCTGTAAACTGCACTATTTAAAATAACAAAATTACAACTGATATATATCCTAATACCTACATGTACATCTGATCTAGTGGTGGTACATGTGTCCGTCCTCATTTTTCAATACAAATGTACTACCTGTATTTAATGTAAACGTTTGGAAACAAAAGTGCACTTGAGTTGTATTGAAAAGGTCGGGTTAGTCATTTATTAAACCCTAACCCCCGAGGTATTCTGGCTAGGAACCTTCCTGAATCCTCCAAAATCCATCAGTGCACTTTTAGAAACATGCCCTTATCTTCAAAATGCACCATACATTTTCGTTGATCTTTCATATTTAGCACATGGCCTGTACTTCTTGCCAGGTAGTAATTTTGCCCCATTTGAAGAGGTGAAAGTACCAGTTTTCAACAGTGATGAATTTTTCCCAAAAGTGCCAATTGGAGGATTTTGCAGGATATGGGGTGGTTAGGGCTAATGGAACAGGAGTTTGATGCTTGGTCTTTACTGCAGCATCAACACCTCGGGATCGGGGCCAAAAGGCCTTAAATGACCTCGACTTAGGCTCATTCCTTTATCCCCTTGCCACGACCCATCGGTCTTTATCATGCAGCAAAGACCTAGCGTTGAACTTTTATTTCCTCATTTTTATTGAAATACCTACTTCTGATTTTGAGGGTATTCTTGTAGAGCCCTATCAGCCATGTAGAGTTCCCTCTCTAACTGACGTAACTGCAGGACAAGGTTCCTGTAATGAAGGTAAAATATTTATATTAAACCAGAAATCTTATCCTCTTTCTCACTGAAATCTCAAATACGGACACAGAAAACTCAACCTATGATTCATTATTCTGAACAGTCATTGTCCGACAGAGGATCATCCGATGTATGACCTGGGCTTTAATTGCCTCAATATCTAAAAGTTATTTATGCTATTAAAAGAGGAAGGTTGGTCTAATTGGGTGCCATGGCCGATTGGTCAAGGGCATTGGAGTTGTGTTCTGATGGCTGTGTCGTCAGAATGTGGGTTTGAATCCTGGCCATGACCATGGCACTTGAGCAAAGCACTCGACTTTTATTGCTTCTCTTCACCCAGGAGTATAAATGGGTTATCTGTGAGGGCAGAGATGGTAATTGTGGTCGATTAGCCCTTTAGTGCCAAAAGGTTGCACATAATGGGCTGTATACTCCCCAGGGAGCTGAGAAAGATTACAGGAATGATATTGGCCCAGTGACTAGGGTTAATAATGTAAAGTGCATTGGGACATTATGTGAAATGCACTATATAAGAATTAAATATTATGTGGACGCGGTTCAGATCCCACTTGGACCCAAGTTGACATGTGGATCGCGTTTTCTGTCCCTACCTGACTACGTGGGTTTTCCCCAAGTTTATTCATTCAGGGTTTTCCCCTCACACACCTATGAACATTCATTCGTTTATGTCCTTAAAAAGGACACAAAGAAAAACCGAGTGTGAAAGTTTGGTTGTTTTTCTGCCATTTATAAGTCATTGTAGGAAAGTTAAATTCCGCATGGGAATGAAAAAAATATGTCTTGGGAGTAATTCTAGCAACAAAAAACATTTATGCCCTATTTTTTTTTTTTTTTTTTCGAAAGGAGCCATTTTATTGCTTACAACCTTCTGATGGGACTAAAAGTTGTACTTTGTGTGCCCGGAAGAAGGTCGTGAAATACGACCTTCTTCTGGGCTACACAACGGTATGCAATAGATATTACAATACCTAAGTGAATTCTGTAGTTGCATGATGGGTTCCTTCTGGTCATCAATGCTAGACAGTTCCAAGGCAAAACGCATGTGTTGCATCCTTGCCATGGCTTCCTGTTAACACAATAACAATAACATTGTTTGGAGTTAAAGAAAAAAATACTAGAGCAGGATTCGAACCTGCTCTAACAACTGAACCAAGTAACCCTTCGTTTGCAGTCTCCCTATTTTGTCAATATCTTCTTTTGGGGATTACTAGTCATAAGTTACTAAACCAAAGCATGCCCTATAGTCAGGGATCACAAAAGTAATATCTTTATTTGTACAAATTCATAGCACAATAACAAATTGACCATTATACGTACGTATCATCACAGAAAAATCATTTCAAGACAGATGTCATCTACCATACAATTGACATCAGTAAAATCAATTATCCGTTGGAGTTATGTTTGAAAATCAGAGAAATTAGTGCTATGATTATATCAACTAGCACACTTATAAATTAATGGATGATTTTTCTTGTACAACATAGCAAAATGCTACACAATATTCACTATTTGCTGATCAAAATGCATAATTTGCTATTAAAATTAGCATTACATACAGATAAAAATACTTCATGCATACAAACTTTGCTAATTTTTGAACGAATTCAAACTTGATTAGTCCACATTTGTTGTCATCTAGCTGTCTGTATTTTGTGTAATCTTTGACTAAATGAAACATCAATGCTTCTGTCTGTCCATTTGTGCCATATGCCGAGTACCAACCAAGCTTTTCACATGCAATTTGGATTAAGTTAAAATAAAATTTAAAAAAAATACAAATTGCACCAAAACCCTACACTTTACCTTGACTTTTGGTTCGACATACAACAGTAGATTGTTAATAATGTCCATGATCATAGCATACTGGGCAGAGTTTGTACACATCTCAAGATTATGATACATCAGAGTCATAGAATCCACTGCCTCTTCCTTCAATAAATTGTCAGCGTTCTCATCCTAAAGTGAATATAATACAATACTTATCCTTTTCACCATGCAAAGCTACAAATATTACTTATAAGACAAGTGTTTTGTATTATAAGATCGGCATTTGTGTTTATGTGCAAGGGGCGGAGCCAGGGTGGCAATTAAGGGGAGGGGTGCACTTCTTAACGCATATTCGATATATACTGAGACGCAATAGAAACTTACCACTTGTTTTGGAATAGCATAAAATTGTAATGGTTCAAAATAAGACAACACAACAATTTGGATTAGAAATGTTGGCATTTTATTGAGGAAATTTCCACGTTTTGTCCACTGTACTCGATCCCATCTTTATCCACTTCACCGCGAGTGCACATATTACATTTGTGCATTGTAATTACTGATAATTTAAGGTCGAAAAAGTGTTAAGTTTCTATTGCGTCTCAGTATACATGTATGCGAGTCAATTTTACACAATGAGTCTGAAGTAGCCAAAGCTAATGTTGTGTAACACGCCCTTCAACATGCCTTTAATCAGATTTTAATGAATTCATACCACAAAAGTCTTAAAGGGGTAGTATCGTCACGATCAGAGCAGACTCAACAGGGCATGGAATCGATGTCCTAGTTTAAGATGAACACACTGAAAATTACTGGCTCATTTATGCAGCAGCAACTGTAGTATCATGTGGGGTATTATTTTCAGTCACCGAGTTAATCTAAAACTAGCACGCCGATTCCATGCCTTGTTGATCGTGACGATATTGTCCCTTTAATTTACAAGATGACAATGTGCTTGTGTGACCGAGCTAAAAAAAAAAAATCTAAAAAGAATTTGTTTACTTAAGACTCATTTTGTTGCATCCGGTAGGGTATCTGGTTGGCTTAGTAGTACTTTTTACTAGCCTTTCACCTCTGGACCCCGATTCAACAGATATGTTACAAATCACCACCTTGCTGATACAGAAATCTTATTGAAGGTAGGCGACAGATTGAAACACAGACTCTGCATTAAACTGCAACTTTTACAGGTCGGTTGTTTAATGTGTATCTTGATTCAAGGAGAGTAAGCATTTACATAGAAGTTTTGTCAATATTACCAATGTTGTACCTTCCCTTTACACCAGCTTCCCATTGTTTAACCCTAACCCCTTACTGGCATTTCACAGACACCCCTGCTGAATGCAGCATAATACAACAGCAAAGTGTGCAGATCCACCAGGTAGAACAATGTTGCATCTTATTGTATTCAGCACGGTTAGGGTTAACCTGTATGTCAAATGCTCAAAATTCAAGACTAGTACCTGATCCCCATCTGGTCGTAACATCTCGGCAGCCACGCTACGATTCACCTCCCCTCCATAGCTGGCATAGTAGAACTGACAGTTACACCGTGACGCTATCCTCTGCAGCTGTACCGACTCCTGATCGACGTCCTCCAACGACGCCCCCACGGTGTCACTGACGACCCCACCCACAGACTCACCGCTCCCCACCATGTCTGGCATGTCGGTCACCTTCTGTGGGCTGGGTTCTATGATGGAGATGGGCAGCCACTGCACTTTGGAGTTGGAGGACAGAGTCTCAACGGTGGCAAAATACTGGAAATAAGGGGAGAAAAATATTGAAAAAAAATTTGCAAAATCAACCACCTTTACAGATAATGACTAACCAGTTTTGAACGCATACTTGTGCGTAATGCACAAGCAGCACACAGGCAATTCAACAAATTTATTGCAAAGAAATTTATTGCAAAGAAAACTAATGACATTTGACGCAGCACAAAGACAAATCTAAAATGCCCATAAAGATTGCATCTATCAGGCACTATCTATTGACCGATCAGGTTCTGTTACACTGGTTTCAAATGGTTAACAGGCAAGTGGACCATTTGGATCACGTTAGTTTCAACAAAAATTGCCTCCAAACTTGCTCAGAGCAACATGAATATGCTAAAAAGACAATATTGAAGTCAACTTCCCCTGCTCATTTCATGGTCTTGTTTGGACATACTATTTATCACAACCTTGATGCGGCAAAAACAATGACCATCTCACCTGCAGGCCGTCCAGCTTTCCCACCCAGCTTGTTTTGTTGGTCAAATGACCTTCCTTCCACGCCGGTAGATGTGAGCATTGCATGACCCGAGCACTGGAGGCACAGACAATGACGTAACCTGAAGCTCCACAGCCTTTCAACATGACTTGACTGTTCTCTAATTCAACTGTTTAGATCCACACAAGACAAGTATTAGTTTCATGTAAATCTGTTGTCATTTATATTTTCCGAGACAACCAATAGTAAATAGGGGGTTTCATATGTTTGTTATTAGGAAGGTAACAACATGGGCTATTAACAGATTACATGTATCAATCATCTTGACAAATCATTCCATCGGAAGTGCTTTCCTTTTCAAACAGGAATATGGTTAAAATGGGAATATGGTTAAAACGGGAATATGGTTATGTCTAATTTACAAATAGTTGCGATAAAACTTACACTGGTTAGTTTTATGATATTTAGTTTTACCAAATAGCAAATGTTGTTCTTTCCCTTGCAGTCTTGCAACAAAGTTAAAAATATGTGACCTTCAAGCTTTTTAGCTGATATGAACATAGACACTAATTATCATTAAAAATAGAAACCCAAGGTATACTTACTGAGCCAGTTTTTCATAGTAACATCATTGGCTGTACATGCCTTGACACCTTGAAGCCGATCACTACTGCCAGATGTCTGCCAAAAGATAATACCATGGTTACAAAATAA
This sequence comes from Zoroaster sp. YZ-2022, assembly GCA_029582265.1. Classification (NCBI taxonomy): domain Eukaryota; kingdom Metazoa; phylum Echinodermata; class Asteroidea; order Forcipulatida; family Zoroasteridae; genus Zoroaster; species Zoroaster sp. YZ-2022. The sequence goes on from CM055818.1 coordinate 16,607,459, forward strand.
AAGCCAATTTTTTTCGAATCCTGATAAATATTTAACAGCCAAACAAAACAATTTTTTTAGTTCAACATGTTGCCAACAAAAAAGATGTTTTTCAACACTAATCATTTATTTTCTTTCAGATTACTAATAGTGAATATTGCTTTTAGGACAGTATAAACGTTTGGTATAACGTCTGTATAAAATACGTCTATACTTTGTAAGAAATATGTCAAGGGATGTTTGCTACCATCATCAATTTTACACCATGTGAGTTTTCTGTGATTATTTGTTTTTCAAGATTACCAACGGTGCATTACGGCTTTAACAAAAAGCACACTTGTATAACACCGATTCTAAATGTAATTGTAAAAATTTAAAAATTAAAAAAAATACAAAACAATTGTATTTATGACAGTCACAATGCAATGTGGGACAACAGAATTGATAGGTAAACACCTATACATATTACATATAAAAACATTAATACCAGCAGCAATAATGAGAAGGACATCCATGACCAATTCAACTTACTTCTTCTGAGAACACCATGAATTTGGTGTTTGCCTCTGACAGCAGTTGATGAAGCATAGTGGCACCATGTCCCATCTGAAGTTTACTCATTGGGCTGGGTGTGTTTGCCGCTGATAATGGGGTTGCACCAGGTGTTACACTCTGCTGTAGTCTCTGAAATCAATAAGTTTTCAGGGTTTGGTCCCAAATATTAAAGAGACAAGACTGTCACAATCTACAGGGCATGGAATTGGTGTGCTAGTTTTAGATTAATTATTGACTGAAAATAATACTCCACATGATTAGGTCCTATTACCATCACTGTGTTCATCTTCAATGTGAATAATAATAATAATAATAATGTGGACTTATATAGCGCACGTATCCACCAAACTGGTGCTCAAGGTGCATTAAATTACCCCTGCTCATCAGGCTCATAAATCATTCCTGAAACCATCTCAGCTCCATGGGGAGTATACAGCTCAATTGCTGCCATTACAGTGCATATAGGGCTAATCAAACACAACAACCAACTCTGCCCTCACAGGTACCCATTTACCCCTGGGTGGAGAGAAGCAATTATGGTAAAGTGTCTTGCTCAAGGACACAAACACCATGGTCGCGGTCGGGATTCGAACCCACATTCTGACGACTCAGCCATCGGAACACAAATCCGATGCACTAAACCGCTCCGCCATGGCACTCCATTATATATAGTATATAACTCATAGGATGCTCTTGCAAAGTTAAGATTCCAAATTGTCTCTTGCAACTTGAATGCTTAAGATTCCACAACTTATAACAAATTTGATATTGATTTCATGACACTGTACTTACAGTCTGTGCTGCACTCTCTACTTTCACACCTTTCAGAGCTCCAGTTGATAAATTATTCTTCAACATCTAAAAAAAGAAGTAAAGACGGCATTCATAAATAACTACTTTCTGTGAAGAGAGAAAAAATTAGACATCTAATGTGCTGGACTTGTCCTAACTTTGATCAGGAACAATTTCAATGGAGACAGGCACCGTGTCAGTGGGCATTATATCGACTTTAACCTCAGCACACCTTACTATAAATGTAGGTTCTACATTCTGAGATATAAATTACTGTCAAAATACAAAGCAGTATGGTTGAACAAAACAAAAAAGTCTTCGGTTTCTTGTCTCCGCGTGCGTCGCCTCAGACCTGCAATTCAGCAGGTTTGTTTTGTTGCTATGAAACGATGTCCAATTGCAGCCAAAATTGCTGGATCGATCACAATTAGTCTGGTAACATGTATGATTTTATATCACTTTTTAAGGTTGGTAGCCTGAATACTGAACTAGCCAGGAATTATTTTAATAACACAAAATAAATACCACACTTTACTTCTGGTAAACTTCATGAACGCAAAAGAAAATTACCTCCTAAATATGTATGCATTGTAAATGTAATAAAAGTAAATACTAAACCTATCCATAAATAGTGCAATGACCTTACCTGTGACTTGCTATAAGTATCATACAGGCCAAACACTGCATCACGGTTGAATCTTGTCCACGACACACGCAATTTATTCACTACTAACTTGTGCATGAAATCCTTAACAGATAAAAGCACATGACAAATGTGGGTTTCTCCTTTTCATGGGGCAATATCGTCACAATCAACAGGGCATGGAATCGGAATGCTAGGTTTAGATTAACTCAGTGACCGACAATAACACCACACTGATAAGGTCACATTATTATTGCTGCTGCATAAATGAGCTAGTAATTTTCAATCACCGTGTTCGTCAAACTATGACACCGATTCCATGCCCTGTTGAAAGTCTGCTCTGATCATGACGACCGTGTCCCTTCAATGATGGCTAAAGGGCATGCCAGAAATTTGTAGCGAACAACTTTTAAAAGCCCTGGGGGACCCACTCTGCTCCCACCCTTTGCTAGGAGCAACATTTTGTAACTATCACCTCAATGAAATTTGGCATTTGTGAAAAATCCTGAGAAATCACATGCCTGCTTTCTTGTAATTGAATAAATACATAAGATTTGAGGGTTTGAGTGGAGCATAGTACATATCGTTTAGGTTTGCAGTAACACTGTTTATCTCAAATATCGCTAGATGAACTATCAACTATCGATATCGGTTCTCCCTGAATCATCTCACTTAGTGACAGTTGAGATACGAGTTGTGCGAAAAGGTTCTTTTCAGAACCTGTACCTCACTTAGCGACAGTTGAGATAACCACATGGTGTTACCGCAAGCCAAAACGATATGAATAAATATAATTATCATAAATAAATGTAATATTGAATGGAATTGTTTCTTTTTGGGGAATGGACGGGTTGAAGGGATTGTTTGCCGTTGTTTACCCTGTCCTCGTTAGCATTATTGTCTCGCTCCTCTTCAACAATGTCTTCCTCGTCAGAAGGTGAGTAATTTAGGTCGTCAAGGTTCACTATCCTGCTCTGTTGCCTGCAGTACACGACCCTGCACATCAATCAAAGATAAATATGGTTAACTTGCTCATTCCAAATACAAAGCTCTGCTTACTCATCAACACATCGAGCACAGGTAAAAAAAATGGGCCATAAATGTATGAAAACCGATTTTTTATTTTATTTTTTTTTGGGGGAGGGGAATTCCTGATTCTTAAAAGCAATCATTCCAAAGATAAATTTTAAACTTCCTCATTCTAAATACAAAACTCTGCTTACTCATTTAAAAAAAAAATTCAGGGGGGGGGGGGCGATTCCCGATTTTGAATAGCAATCATTCCATCTGCTTACCTTGACACGCTGGCCACATGGTGCTTCTCTGAAGTAGAGGGGTCCAACACTAATGGCACTCTTGCCTTTGAAAGAAAATAAATTAAAAATATGAATAAAATGACCAAAGTGGAAACATGAACACCTAATAGCTTGACAATAGGTCAGTTATGCTGACCATCACTAGTTGTTGCCATGGTGTCTTGATTTATTTAAATTTATTTTTTTATAAAACATTAACTTGCTGTATATAGTTGTGTATTGGCTGTACCTGTTCATCCGTCTGTGATGTATAGAGGTAGGCGTGGCTCTCACCAATCTCTGCATTCATCTCGGCAATTGACCAATCAGCCTTCAATTAGAAAATAAGATATTTCAAATTAGCAATGTGAAGTAGCCCATAGTTTGAATCAATATTTGTGTGTCTGTTTGGGGGCGGGCCTAGGAAGGCAAAATAAAGGGGGGGAACATAAAAAAAACCAGGCACATAAAAAAAAGATATTGTAAATTTACATATATCCGAGTTAAAATAAACTAGGCTGGGGCCAATGTCATTGAGCTGCTAAGGAGAGAATTATGCTAAGCAAATATAAAACAGACTACCAGTCAAAATGCATACATATTGTATGAAAGATCGACTGGTAACTGAAGAAACTTGCTAAGCAAATATTTCTGAGAAGCAATTTGTTCTGCTTAGCACCTCTATGAAATTGGCCCCAGGTCGTAGTCGATTTTGAGTAAATGTGTGAAGTGTGGCTCAAAGCTGCATGGTACAATAGACTAATCCAGCCTGTCAATCAAACGGCAAGGATTGACAACCGCTGCTATGCTCAGTTACTCTTTGCAATGTTCATAGGGCTTTTACAGCACATATGTATGCACATACAACAGCGGCTAGCCTTGATCAAGGTGCGTCGGAATGGTTTGGTTGCATAATTTCACCTCATTTAGCTATCCGAACTCTAGCGCACATTCACACATTGTATGGACTCATATACATACTGTTACATGTACATAATGTATGGAGTAAACTGTACATTACTGTACATGTACATATACATGTACTGTACATACAGTGACCATTCGTCGTCGCTTGATGCTTCTGCATTTGCCAACATTTAAGGCGAAGCTCATTATTGCTAATATTCCAAATTCAAAAACCAAAGACGTATTCTCATTGGTGACTGGTTGGTTGTACTGTGCTCGCTGTGCGCGATATACATGATTGTACTGTACATGTACAAACTAGGTTGGACTTTGACCTTTGTGTACTCCATTTTACATGTATACATAGACGGAGTCCATATTTGGGCTAATGTAACATGATCCATCTGCAGTTACTGTGCTTTAAGCTATGGGAATACCAGGCGCTCGCTGACAGCGGTAATTGGATAGCTTTGAAAGCCACTGCAGTTCAAACTCGTTCTGTGTCCTTTCTATGTACGACGTATGTTTGCATGCATTGTACTGTGCTGTCTGTGGGATCAAACCTAGGGGCCTGTGATTGGCCATCATGTAAAATGAACCACCCACATCTCGCATACGACTTTCCATTGGAATTCCAATGGGAAAATAAAGAAACACATAAGCTTTCGCTTACAGAAGGATCAAGGCTGTTGTTCAAACGCATACGAGGTCGCAATGCAGTTATTGATCTCGCTGTATAATGTACGTGTCCGGGCTGGGGACGGCACAGTTCTGAATTTCTCGGGCTAGCAATCGGTACGGCCGGGGGTGGGAATACTGTGGTAAGTGCGCACTACGACAACAGCCTTGAGTCAAGGCTAAATAGTGGCGTGACTGAGTTATCAATATTGCTTAAAGTCAATTCCAGAACGTCTATTGAGAACAAGGTTGTCTTCCCAATAGCATATCTCCTTCAGTCAGTCAATCTGGCTAGATGTTTGTTACTTACATTACCCAGACTGCCTTGCCCTAGACACATCTCTATCTGTCTGTCCGTCAGTCAGTCAGTCTCTGTTACTTACATTAGGTCTATGTATAAGTCCATCCAGTACATCACTTAGTTGCAAGGTATACTTGAGACCTAGATTGCCTTGCCCTAGACACATCTCTATGCCTCTCTGCCTGGCAAATGATGCCCAGTAGTTTAGAATCACCGTCGGGAAGGTGGTCTTGAACTCTACGCACCTACAAACACAAAATCAAATCATTAAATAATCCACTTAGAAATCAACGAAGAAAACTGACGAGGTGAAATTCTGTGAATTCTTGTTTTTTACCTTTTTTCTCCACTTCTCCAAGTGCCTCGGAATAGGCAACTAGAATGATGGCGCTCTACAAATACCTGATGATTGATTTGATTGATTGAGGTTCATAAATACATTTTGGTAGAGAACTAAACTAAACTTGATAGCAACAGAACTTGAACCTTAGACATGTGGTTGAATGTACCAGTGCTCTAGCAAATTATATTACAAATGTACAACCTCTCCGAGTGATCCCTGACTATATGGCATGTATGGGTTTCCTTTCAGTCCAAACCCCCCTCCCAAAAAACAAAAACAGAACAAAACACAAACAAACAAACACAAACAAACAAGGAAAAATATCTTAAAGAAATCCTGCAGGGAATGCTGAAATGATGGTTACTTGTAATGTCTCCCTAAGGTTGGTTTTCTGGGTCTGATGTTGTTGAAGAGCTTCCCTCGTCTCATTGGTCGAGTTGCACCAACAATGCTGATGGCCTGTGGACAAAGGAAGCCATAATGATGATGAGTAGAGAACTATTATTAATGAAAATGGTTTAGAATCATAACCACTACTTTGTTTTCAAAACTAAATTTGAAGGATTTATGGAACACAGTAAGCATATTGGGCAAATTATGTAAGATTACGGAATATACATATTTATGGGATTAGATTAGATTAGATTAGATTAGATTTTATTTTTAAAAATCACCAAACAAAAAGTCAAGGGACTACAAGTATTTAGTTTACATCAGATACATTGGCATTAAAAAATTATAAACACAAATAGAAAATTAGACTTTACATATAATTACAATCAAGATAAATTATGAACAAGTTACATCAAAATAAAGCATAGATTAAAAAGGCACAGCAGAATGTAATGCACTGGGTTGATATTTAGAGAAACAACATTATATTTCGTTGTGTGCCCGGAAGAAGGTCGTAAGGCTCTATGACCTTCCGGGCACACAAAGTACAACTTTGTCTCAGAAGGTCATAAGCAATAAAATGGCTCCTTTGAAAAACAAAGTAGAGCATAACTGTTATATATTTGTTGCTAAAATTTCTTTCCTACAATGACTTATTAATGGCAGAAAAACGACCAAACTTTCACACTCGGTTTCTTGAAACACAATTTCTTGAAACACATTAATTGCTTACGACCTTTTGCCGGTCACACTTCCTGTTACGTCCTTCCAGGCACACAACAATTTATCAAATTCAAATATTGCATTGACAAATTCAATTCATATATGTATTGCATTATAGGTGTGACGGGGAGAACAGTAGAGGTTAATATATACATGTGTCAAAACAAAATTACTGGGAATTAATCAATTCAGAGTTCACTAGTCGAATTATAAAAATGGTACAGGGGTTTGCCAATATCATGGAGTTCTTATCAGAGGCACACAGAAACATACCTGGAACATTTGTAGCCATCTCATTGTTGTACTGTAAAACAAACAAGCAGCAACATCTGGCTCCTCTCCATCCTAGGATTAAAATAAATAAATGGAGAACGAGTTAATTTTGGAATTGCTTTCTGTTTCAAATATTTAAGCAAAGAATTAGCTCAGTTAGTGAGTGTTTCATTGTTGCATCCAGGGGGGACAAAGGGGGCAGTGTGGCCCACGTTTATGCCGTGTGTCACGCCCACCCCCTTGTTGGAGACCCTGGATTTGCCCCTGGAGTGTTGGTAGGGTAATTCAGAGGCTGCGGGTTCAAATCCCTCTTCAGTCATTTTGTCTTAGTTCACTCTCAAATAATCTACTCATCAGTAGGGTCCATATAGTAGAGTGTTTTTTTCATGATTTTTGTATACAAACAAAATCATGCATTTGAGTTGAGTGCTAAAACTGGGCAGAATGTTTCTACAGATGGAGAGGTTATCTTTGAAAGTCAAACATACGAGTTCAACATGCAGAATGATGTTAATGATTTTGTTACCATTTCGTGTCCCTTGATGTCCAGTGAAATACACATGTTAAGATTCTGTGAGCAGAAGGCTGCAAAGGAGTCGTGCTTCTGTTACAGGGAAAACAAACAAAGGCAATGATCACTAAAGAGACACTGGAATTTAAAGCCGACATATGACACTGGTAACGTTTAACAAAACTGTTTCAATGGATGTGTGATTTTTTTAAAATAAAGATGAACATAAAATAGCCATTCTAAGAAACTCAGTTCAGTTCTAAATGTCACCAAAATCATGAGAGAATCTTTCAAAAGGACTGGAAAATTATACATATATTGGTTTTTTCAAAACAAACAATTTGAGATATGTTCACTTGAACGAAGCAGCAGTAAAATCATTCGAATCTATGGGTATCTGTGGTTATCAAGTAAAGACTATTCATATTTATAATAATACATGGTGAGATTTTCACAGATTAGTTTCATGATATATTTCTTTCACAGGATTGTATATATTATATAGCGCACATATCCTAGCAACTAGATCAATGCGCTGTACATTATTACCCCTGCTCATCAGGTGCAAATCATTCCTGAAACCATCTCAGCTCCCTGGGGAGTATACAGCTCAATTGCTGCCATTTTGGCACATACAGGGCTAATCAAACAACAACCAATTCTGCCCTCAGTTACCCATTTACTCCTGGGTGGAGAGAAACTATTGTAAAGTGTCTTGCTCAAGGACACAAGTACCATGGTCGCAGCCAGGATTCGAACCCACATTCTGATGACTCGGCCATCAGAACACAAATCCGATGCACTGAACTGCTCGACCATGGCACTCTTTAAAAGGAAATAAAAAAGCAGGGTTTTGAGCAGTTTCTTGAATATGGAGACAGAGGAAGTGATTTATATAATCCGAAGGATCTTGTTTCACGCCTGCCATGGAGAGGGACTTCTCTTACCTCATTCCTTGAATGATCTGGAACTTTGTCAGGGGCACAGGGCATCACCGAGTGATGGTCATTTGGATCACCAAAACACAACCATTCTATGCCAATCCTGTCAAACGGAAACCACAGTGTGGATCATTGGATTCTTATTCAACAACAGGGAATAAATAGCCACAGTCGTGTGGGCAAGGTGAAGGGAAAAAGGGGGTGCACAAATGAAAATGGTATATTTTATTTACATGTGTGATGAAGGCTAAAGGAAATGAAAGAAAGCTCAAAACACAAAAATTCACATAATATGACTGAAGGGGGGGTCGTTGTCACCCAGGGTACTCCCAATGGTACCCAGGCAAGCATACAAGTGCTCAAACCTACATAGGGTTGAGATTGACTGGGTACCATTGGGTGACAACGCCCCTTCTGCGATAAAATGCAAGTTCATATACTGATTGCAAATTAATTAATAGTTATTAATTAATTCAAGTGGCCTGTCTTTGAATGAGTTAATTCAGGCCTTGATCTTAACCCTCGCCACCACAGGTGCCCCTCTGAGTTGGCCGTAATGTCCCTTTTGGTTGGCCTTGAAATTTTGAGGCAGCCAAGGCCAAAGTGGCTGTGCCCTCTCAATCCTTAAGGTCCAGGCCTGTTAATAGTTGCCTCATTTGTTAGTTTTTAAATAATCCTTAAACCTAATATGCCATTAGGCAACACTTTTTCAAATATGACATTTTTTAGCCACAGAGATTACATCTTGAGATGGGATAGATAGATGTATTTGTGGATACTCACTCTAGTCTGAAGTTTGGTAGATGCATCAGTCTGACATCGTCATACTTGGAAGCAGTGCGGACATAAACATCCATATCTCCCTTCACTAGGAAATGTGCTGAACACAAACATGCCAAAAATAAAAGTATATATTAACCCTCCTACTATAGCTGCACTTTAGTGGCAAGTAGCTATAGAGGTAAAAAAAAAAAAATCAGTCAACTGCCTGTTTTGACCAAAATGTGCACACGGGGGCATTTTTGACTGATTTTTACTGTCATTTTGACCACCCTGAACAATACAAGACGATGCTTTTACTAGTCACAAACGGTCAACTCATTTTATCCTGTAAATGTACTTACTACACATGAGGTTTGAAAGTGTTCAACTTTTAAGTGCACTAGACATACCTTGGCAAGTATATCAACATTTTGACTGATTTTAACCCTTGCAGTCACAGAAGGGTTAATAAAAATATTTTTACATGAAACTCACTTAGTGGTATAAAGTTGATGTTATCAAACATCACTCAAAATATTTTTGTCTGCAGTGCCTATCAATTTAGTACGATTAATCAAATTATTTTGCTAATGAATTTTTGTCCTCCGGGGACATAAATTTTTTGTTGGAATGAATACAAAAAATTAGGAAGGCATTTTCACTATTTTCATGTTAACTTAATACAAAAAGACGGGTCACGAACATTAACAGGACAACAGCAGTACATTAAAAGTCAAAGCACTTGTAGACTTGATGTAAATACAAAAAAGGTTAGAGCAACCACCAAGAAGTAAAGAAAGATATTGAGAAAGATCCCAAAGGTCTACCCAGAGAGTGAAGTCTGCGATATCTTGGCATTTACTCAGTAACATTTGAGTTTTCTTTTGAACATAAATAGACGTTGAATACTTTTACGAGAATTATCTAGCTAATTCCAGAACTTAGGGACTTCATAACTAATAAGCTTTTGAGCTTGTACCAAAAGTGTATACTAATTTGTTCTCCAAAACACACCACAGTAGACTCAGCCCTCAAAGAAGTTTGAGCTATAAAATGAGACCACAAACAAAATTCCTCACCATTTGTCCAATCCATGTAGATATTCTGCCACTCTGTGTCAAGCTGTTCAGTGGATACATACGGGTTGCGTGTTGACAACCACAGCAGGTTACACTTTTGCATGGAGGCGATGAGTCGCCCGTGGAGTAACAGCCTGGACTTGTCCCAGAAGGGCATCGGGTTACTAGGGTCCACCGTGGCCTTGTTGAGCCTGTCCAGGGCTAGCCCTACCTGGGCCCAAGCGGGCTCGATGCATGGACCCCAAGCTATGTGCATTTCCGTCACATCTGTTGAAATTTTCACCAAAACAATGATAGATAATGAGCGTATTCACTCAGATACTGGTCATTTGGGATAAAATATTTTCAATATGCTGTGTCAAATGTTCATCATTCTACATAGTCTAAAAATGCACATTTCATCTTGAATATCCTACCCATGCACAGTCAGACAACTCACTCATGATTTTAATCCATCAGTTAATCTGAAGAATAAAAGTAAAATTTTCAACTAATCAATCATCACCTTCAAATAGACCTGTAGACTAGGGGTTGACTTTGAAGCAAATTTTCTATTAACATGAGGAATATCCCCCAGCAATAATTAAAACAGGTTTTGTACATAACATTTTGGTGATTCAGTATGGTCATACAATTTTAATGAATAATTTTAATGAAATTTTAAACAGAACACAGATAATGACAATTTGGCAAGTGGAAAGGGTTAAGGAAGTTCAGTTGGAAGAGTACCATTACAGTAATCTGAAGGTCCCAGGTTCAAGTCCCACTTCTGTATTTATAACTCCAAAAACAAAACAAAAAATATTAATTTCTGACCAAAAAAAATGCATTGGAAACTTGGAGGATAGGTAGGTCACTGTCTATTTGTTGTAATTTTTCGATTAAAGAGGCAGCTCCATTTATAGTCACCTGTTGCCATGTCATGGAAGAACTTCAATGGTGGCATGCTTCGAGTTACCTTAGCGTCACCCCATGGCTCCCCTACTCTAACAACACTCTCACGCTTTGCTATGTAGGAAGAGAATACAAGAGAAAGCTTCGTTTACATATCAATGGTAATAACAGGTAATATAATGAAACCTGCAGTCTCTAAATGCACAAGTTTTGGCGGTCTCCCCCACTACAGAGTAAGATTAAATGTGGGTGCTGAGTGTACGCCATACAAGATACCATGAGTTTTTCCAGAAATTGTTCTAATCGACTCCACTTTTTTCATTCATACATCTGAAACATTAAAGACCATACAAAATGGTGAATATTTTCAACCCTATTTTAAAAAGTAATTCTAAGTAGGAATCATCAAAAATAAGACTTCCATTAAAATGTACTTTGCCACTACCGTGAATCGACAGGCCCGAAACAAAAGCCGTCGGGGACACTTTCACTGAGCCTATTTTGATGGCGTACATTTACGGGAGGGCGACTACAACTGTTTACTGCGGTACGTTTTGTACACAAAGCATCATATTACATATTACATATCGCGTACAACTGCAAAAATAAGTTTACCAACTACGACTTCCGAAAGTGTTTTTGAAGAATTTTCCAAAAGTAGTACTGACCAATTGTGTTGTTCATCATCGTCATTTGATGGAGATTATACTGATGCCAAAGTTGATGATATAAGTGACAGAATCGTATCAATTAAGCCAGGAATGGACGAAATCCAGACGAAAATAGAAAAACCAAAGGAAGGTCTCAAGTCCGGCATAAGCGCACATAATAGTACCCTATTTTTCTTGCTTTTTACAAACAAATAAGAGCAACCAAAATTTTGAATGTCCAGTATTTGATTCGTTGAATTTTGTTATCAGGAAAGTTAATCTCACTGCAAAATGTGTTCAAATTGTTTTTGTTTTGTGCCAATAAAAAAAATAATCCTTTGGTGATCTTGCTGGTGCTGTCAACCAGACTAATAGTTTGACAATGACCCAGCCTGCCCCATGTAGTGGAGTGTTGTGGCCGAGCGGTCTAGCTCACCGGACTGAAGTTCTGGTGTTAGCAGCAGAATGTGGGTTCGAATCCCGGCCGTGACACTTGTGTCCTTGAGCAAGACACTTAACCATAATTGCTTCTCTCCACCCAGGGGTTAAATGGGTACCTGTGAGGGCAGAGTTGGTTGATTAGCCCTATAATGGCAGCAATTGAGCTGTATATTCCCCAGGGAGTTGAGATGTTTCAGGAATGATTTATGAGCCTTATGAGCAGGGGTAATGATATAATGCACCTTGAGCACCACTCAGTTGGTGGATACGTGCGGTATATAAGTCGTCGTCATTATTATTATTATTATTATTATTATGTACGTACATGTATATGTATGTCTACACTGCAATGGAAACATACGTGCACAGACGCACACACAATACATGAGTTGCACGTCAAGGGGAATCCCATACACACACATGTACATGTACGGCCAAAGACAACGCAGCGGCAGCCAGACCGTTGTTAAGACGGATCCTTTCGAGCTCCTGTGAAATTGCGTCATAACCAGGAAAAATGTTTGCTGCCGCCACGGGCCGCAAAATGTACAACAGATGTCGCGGATTTCAACCGCTGGAATTTTGAACAATTTTGAACAATTTTGAGTATAAAATTCAAGGCACTTTGTATGGACTTTAAATTTTAAGGTGTTTTGATTTTTAATACTAACAAAACTACCCCCATTGTACAGATATGAAACATTTTGGGAGTTTGTTTCAGCAAACCTTTAAATTCCACTTCTCATTACCTGTATTTGGTTATAAATTCTCATATCTACAGTTTAGTGAAAAGTTTGGTGGGCATTTAGACATTGTTTATGTAACATTCAATCCAAATGTTCAAGACATATATAAGAAAAGAAGTCCGGCCGAATGAATGAGCTTACCTCTGGGTGATCCCGCCTGCTCGGCGCCTACCAACCGCCCCCAGAAATGCCAATCATTGATTCTCCAAATGCTTTGTGGGTAGCCTCGCAGCTGGAGGTCAAGCGACTTGGCGTGACCTCGCACAAGGCGACAAAACAGTGTGGTGAAGTCTAGTCCTTCGATGGGATAAGGGCTGAGGAAGTAATGGAGAGACGGTAATAAGAAAAAATTCTTTACAATTTTGTTGTTGACAGATATAATTCAACATGTTTTAAATTTTTGTCTGCATTGATGTAAGTGTTCATATAAAATGGATATAATTGTTTCAAATATTGTCCACATTGACACGAGAGTTCATAAAGTGCTCTTTGGGTATTGGATCATTTGTACTTGATGTCTTAGCTTTCGGCTTCCGTTTTTCAGCAATTTTTTTAAAGAATTTCTCTTGGCAGATTAGAATTATTTGGCTAGGAAAGTGAAGGGATGAATTATCAATCTAAATCAAACAAATTCCACCAACCTAGTACTGTCGATCTCTCTCATGAGTTTGACAATATTCTTTGTGCCGTTCATGGAGGGGTCTGTCAGGGCACTGATCTCTGCTCCGGTGATCATCAGCGTCATCAGGGGCTGGGGGCCTGGGGAGTTGGAATAGAGACACTGGGAGCGCTTGATGTAGATATCCATGTTCTTTCTCTCCAGGGAGATGTAGAGTTCCTCCACACGCTTGGCTTTTGTGCAGAGAGATTTGAAGAAACGAGTAATATAATGGGAAATCAAACTGGAATCTTAACATGGGGTTTTAATAGCAAAAAAGGAAAATCCCTCTTAATTATTATAATATAGAATTAGCTGTTGCAAACTGCTACCCAACCTAAAGGACCTGTAGTATAAATGCAATTATACAGTGTCTCAAAAAAAATGCAAATAAAATTTAACGGAATGCCAGACGTAGAATGAGTAACCAACATAGATAATATAGGTATGGTTTGAAAGATACACCTTTCCACTTTAAAATGAGACATCAAACGTCCAAATCTGATAATTTTTGACAGAGTTATGAGTACTTTTCCAAGAGAGGTCAAATTGACGATGGGACCAAGTTTCTAAATGCAGTGATAATCGATTTTGTTTAGATGTGCAAGTGTTGCAATGTGGATGAACTGTTGATATTACATCCCTTCCCCCTCAACATGCCCTCCCTCTCGCTCGATACACAGGCGACATCGTCTCTCCATGTCTCCCATCGCTTCTCCTAACAACATCTGGAGTCTGCCGTAGGACGTCAATCTCAGCTGTTATTCTGTCACGGAGAGTCTGCAGGTCCGGAGTGGGAGTCGTGTACACCTTGAATTTCAAGTATCCCCAGAGGTAGAAATCACACGGGGTGAGGTCTGGAGATCTCGGTGGCCATTCATGCACATGATTCAACGCTATGACACGGTCTCCGAACGCTTCATGAAGGCGGTCTTGGACAGCCAGTAGACGATGAGCCGGAGCGCCGTCTTGAGCCCACCACAGGCACCTAAACACACCTCGCTCCTGAACCTCGAAATGTTCCTCAAGGATGGGGATGACATCATTCAACATCTCAAGGTAACGCCGGCCGTTGAGGTTGCCCTGAAAAAACACCGCTCCGACGATGAGGCCACTGCCGCAGAGGCCAACCCAAACACTCACTTTCTCACGATGGAAGTTGTGCTCGTAATTGAAGGGAGGTGGATGTTGTTTGGGGGCGTACTCTCAAACATTGCGTGAGTTGACTTTTCCGTCGAGAAAAAAAATCCAGCTTCATCGCCAATGACAAGATGATGGACGAATCGCACATCTGCCTGCAGCTGGTCGACGACCCACTGACAAAAATTCAACCGTCTTGGCAAATCCGGCGGTAGCAGCCGAATTTGGTAGGGGTGCATGCCCAGGTCCAGCCGAGTGATGCGATTGAACGTGGCATGTGGTAGGCCCAGTCTATTCCGTCTCGCACTGACATGCGGGTTGGCATCCAGCTGCGCCTCCACCAATTCGATGTTTTCCGCCGACCTCCCAGTCCGATGTCGCCCGGAATGCCCTCGAATGAGATTGAGGCTGGTACCCTCCCTCCAGTACTTTCGCAGGTTTCTCCATATAGTGCTGGCTGCAGGTGGATCTCGATCTGGGAATCGCTGCATAAATGCATCGATAACACCATTTACTCTTCCAGTACGGATGTACTCCGTGACACAAAAAACTCTCTGCTCGTTAGTTAGCTGAACACCAACCATGATCAATGTTTGACGAAAAATGAATTGACAGTACACAGTTGCACAAGTTAATTAAGCACATCACATAATACTCTAAAAAACTGTTTAGCAAGTAAACACTTTTCTTGGTATCAGTTTGTAAACATGTTTACTAGCTGAACGCACATGTCCAATTCCTAAACATCAATTTTCAATGGCTAAACACTATCCGTCCTCATGCCAAAAATGTTTAGCATGTAAACATGTTTACAAACTGATAGCAAGAAAGTGTTTAGAATTGTGTTTACTTGCTAAACACTTTTGTAGGCCAGGCAATTATCCACACAGAGGCAATTAGGCTACCTTTGTCCGAATGCCTAAAATTGAAAATTTGGTCCCATCGTCAATTTGACCTCTCTTGGAAAAGTACTCATAACTCTGTCAAAAATTATCAGATTTGGACGTTTGATGTCTCATTTTAAAGTGGAAAGGTGTATCTTTCAAACCATACCTATATTATCTATGCTGGTTAATCATTCTACGTCTGGCATTCCGTTAAATTTTGTTTGCATTTTTTTTGAGACACTGTATATTGGCCTTATGTTTTGAACCTAGCAGGTTCTTTCTCAAAGGCAAAATGGGACAAGGTATAAACAACATACACATAAGAAGTTAATAGTCAGGTGTGACATGAACACTTTTATATCTTTCATAGGATTCCTAAAAAAATTCCAAAGCACTGCAGCTCGTAAGCCTGACGAAAACGGTGAAGTAATGATCAGTTTGAGATGTGGGAGGAAAACTCCAAATACTCCGGGGAAAGAAACACGCAATTAAGTAGGGACTGAAAACGTAATCCACATGTCAACTTTGGTCCGAGTGGGATTCGAACCTGGGTCTCCAGGAGGTGGAAGGCGAGGAAAGTATCACTATGCTAACATGATTTCAAGTTCCGAGAAGCACTGGTGTTTTAAATTTGTTTTAAACTGACACATTTTCCAAAAAACTCAAAATGGAGTTTCCATAGAGCTACCACAAACCTTCCTCAGACTGTCAATATAAAGCTTAAATCTTATTCAATGCCAGAAATATTCGACAACATATTCTTCAAAATCTTGCAAAAAACATTGAATATTAAGTCAAAAGAGTTTTCTCATAAGAAAGTGTTTATATGTTGATAAAGTGTTAACATGTCATTTATTAATGGTGCCAAATAAGGCTGTGCGTTTTCGGTTATTTTGGGAACCGGATACCCGAAATTGGAAATCTTTGGATACGCGGATACCCATAAACAATTTCTGTAAAAACACGTAAATTCTCCCAAATGTATAAAATAACCAATATGAACAAGTCGTTTACGGGTAATTGAAACTGAAAAATGGAACCGGGTAATGACAGTTTCAGTTGGGTATCCGGGTACCTGGATACCCGGCACAGCCTTAGTGTTGAAGAAATGACTCTTCATAACCAGATTGAAGGTTAATGAGTTTAATTTAAGGGGAAAGTACGCCATTAATAATGTTGGCAAAAAAAAAATAAAAAATAAAATAAAATAAATAAAAATAAAAATCAAGATATGCAATGAAAACCAGCATTTTATGTTATGTTGTTGGAGAAAATAGTGAATGATGAATTTATTCTCATTCTAATGTGAAATTCAGGAAATTCCTAAATTCAAACTGAAAAAATATCATTTCTTGGGAAGATTGATATTATCAATTTGTATACAGTTACAGATTTCAATTTTACCATTTGGTTTTATTTG
This sequence comes from Zoroaster sp. YZ-2022, assembly GCA_029582265.1. Lineage (NCBI taxonomy): Eukaryota > Metazoa > Echinodermata > Asteroidea > Forcipulatida > Zoroasteridae > Zoroaster > Zoroaster sp. YZ-2022. Next base: position 16,624,469 of record CM055818.1, read on the forward strand.
CATCACCATATGCAATAAATAGCACATGCAAAAATTATGACAAATGCATGCATGTTTTCCAAAACCGAGCCACTGACAGTTTTAGTACACAAACAGTACATTATGGGAACAAACAAGCAATTGGCGATCATTCTGTGCAATACTTAAAAATTTCCAAAATGTTTTTGCAAGCAGAATCAGTACATGCAGTGCATTTTTCTTGTTAAATGAAATGTTAATGATTCTCAAGACACAGGCAGGCAGTCAAACAGTTACCATTGTCGGGCATTATTAGGAAGGGATGGAATGGGATATTATTAAACAAAAGACAGGGGAAAAACCCCCCTTGGGGGGAAAAAAAAAGGGGGGGGGGGGTTGTTGGGGGGATCCACATTTTGGCCCCAAGCCCCAAAAAAAGGGAAAAAAGGAAAAAACATTGCAAAGGTTCCCAAAAAAATTTTTGGGTTTTTTTTTTTTTTTCCCCCCCCTTTTTAAAATTCCCCTTTTTTTTAATTTTTAAAAAATTTGGGGGGCCCCCCCGGGAAAAGGGGGGTTTTTTTAAAAAAATTTAAAAAAAAACCCCCCCGAAAAAGGGGAAAACCCCAAAGGAAAAAAAAAAACCCCCTTTTAAAAAAACCCCCTTTTTTTTTTTTTTAAAAATTTTAAAAAAACTTCTAGATCTTTAAAAAAAAACCTTTTTAAAAATTTTTTTTTTTTTTTTTTTTTCCCCCCCCCAAAAAATTTTTGGGGGGGGGGGAATTTTTTTTGGCCCCCCAAAAAAAAAAATTTTTTTCTTTTGGGGAGGGAAAAAAAAGGGGGCCCCCCGGGGAAAAATTTAAAAAAAAAAAAAATTTTTTTTGGGAAAAAACCCAAAAATTTTCCCTTTTTTCCCCAAAAATTTTTTTTTTTTTCCAAAAACCAAAAAAAAAATTTTTTTAAAAATTTAAAAAAAAAACCCAAAAATTTTCCCCCAAAAAAAACCTTTTAAAAAAAAATTTTTTCCCTTTAATTTTTTTTTTTTTTAAAAAAAACCCCCCCTTTTAATTTAAAAAATTTTGGGGTTTTTAAAAAAAGGGAAAGGGGGAAAAAAACCCCCCCCAAAATGGGGGGTTTTCCCCCCCCAACCCCGGGGCCCCCCCATTTTTTTTCCCCCCCCCAAACCCTTTTTTTTTAAAAAAAAAAATTTTTCTTACATTTTTTGGTTTTTTTAAAATTTTTTTTTCAAAAAAAGGGGGGAAACCCGGGCTTTTAAAAAATTTTTTTGGGGGAAAAAGGTTTTTTTTTCCCCCCAAAAAAAAAAAATTTTTTTTCCCCCCCTTTTTGGGTTTGGTTAAAAGGGGGTGGGGAAAAAATTTTTTTTTTTGGGGGTTTTTTTCAAAATTTTTCGAAAGGGGGGGCCCCCCCAATTAAAACCCCCGGGGTTTAAAATTTTTTAAAAAAAAAAAAAAGGGGAAAAAAAAGAGGGGGAAAAAAAGGGGAAAAAAAAAAACCACAAACAAAAAAATTTTTTTTTTTTTACAAAAAAAAAATTCCTTTTGTTTCCTTTTTTTCCCAAAAAAAATTTAAAAAAAAGGGGGGTTTTTTTTTAAAAAAAAAAAAAAAAAGGGGGTTTTAAAAAAACCCCCCAAAACAAACCCCCCAAAAAAAAATTTTTTTTTTTACCAAAAAACCCCCTGGGAAAAAAAAAAAAAAAAAACCCCCCCAAAAAAAACCTTTAAAACCCCCAAAAAAGGGAAAAAAATTCCCTAAGGGTTTAAAAAAAAAAGGTTTTTGGGGGTTTTAATTCCCAAAAAAAATTTTAGGGTTTTAAAAAATTTTTAAAATTTTTCCCCCAAAAATTTTAAAATTTTTTAATTAAAAATTTTTTTTTGGGGTTTTTTTAAAAAAAAAAAACCCCCCAAAAAATTTTTTTTTTTTTTTTAAAAAAAAACCCCCTTTTTTTTCCCCTTTTTTTTTAAAAAGGGGTTAAAAATTTTCCCCCTTTTTTTTTTTCCCCCAAAAAAATTTTTTTTAAAAAATGGAGGTTTTTTTGGGTTTGGGGGGAAAAAAAAAAAAATTTTTGGGGGGGAAAAAAAAAAAAAAAAATTTTTTTTTTTTTAAAAAATTTTTTAAAAATTTTTTTTTAAATTTAAAAATTTAAAAATTCTTTTTTTTTCCCCTTTTTTTTAAAAAACAAAAAAGGGTTTTTTTTCCTTTTTAAAAATGGATTGAAAGGGCCCCAAAATTTTTTAAGGGAAAAAAAAATTTTTTCCCCCCGGGGGGGGAAAAATTTTTTTAAAAAAAAAAAATTTTAAATTTTTTTTTAAAAAAAAAACCCCCCCAAAAAAATTTTAAAGGGGGTTTCCCCAAAATTTTTTAAAAAAAATTAAAAAAATTTTTTTAAAAAATTTTTAAAATAAAAAAAAAGGGGGGGGAAAAAAAAAAATTCCCCCTTAAAATTTTAAAAATTTAACCCCGGTTTTAAAAAAAAAAAAGGGGGTTTTTAAAAGGAAAAAATTCCCCCTTTTTTTTTTGGGGGGGTTTTAATCCCCCTTTTTTTTTTTTAAAAAAAAAAAATTTTTTAAAATTTTTTGGGGGGGAAAAACCCTTTTTTGGGGAAAAAAAAATTTTAAAAAAAAAAAAAATTTTTTTTAAAAAAAAAAAACCCCCCGGGAGGGGTTTTTTTTAAAAATTTTAAAAAACCCCCGGGGGGGGGTTTTTTTTGGGGGGAAAAAAAAAAAAAAAATTTTTTTTTTAAAAAAAAAAAAAAAATTTTTTTTTTAAAAATTTTTTAAAAAATTTTTTTTTTTTAAAAAAAAAAAAAAAAAGGAAATTTTTTTTTTTTTAAAAAAAAAACCCCCGGGGGAAAAAAAAAAATTTTTGTTTTTTTTTAAAAAAAAAAATGGGTTTTTTTTTCCCCCCCCTCAAAATTTTTTGGGAAAAAATTTTAAAAACCCCCCAAAAAAAAAACCCCCTTTTTTTTTTTGAAAAAATTTTCCCCCCTTAAAAATTTTTAAAAAAACCCCTTTTTTAAAAATTTTTTTTTTGTTTAAAAAAATTTTTTTTTAAAAAAAAAAACCCCCCTTTTAAAAAACCCAAAAAAAATTAAAGATTTTTTCCCCCCCTTTGTTTAAAAAGGGGGAAAAATTTTTTTTTAAAGGGGTTTTTTAAAAAAAAAATTTTTTCCCGGAAAAACAACCCCCCCCCTTTTTTTTAAACCCCCCGGGGGGGGGTTTTTTTTTTCCAAAACCCCCCGTTTTTTTAAAAAAAAAAAATTTGGAAAAAATTTTTTTCAACCCCTTTTTGGGGGTTTTTTAAAAAATTTTTTTTAAAAAAATTTAAAAAATTTTAAAATTTTTTTAAAAAAACCCCCCCGGGCCCCTTTTTTTTTTTAAAAAAAAATTTTTTTTTTTTTTTTTTTTTTTTTGTTTCCCCTTTTTTTTTTTTTAAAAAATTTTAAAAAAAAAAAAAAAATTTAAAAAGGTTTTTTTTTTCCCCCCCAAAAATTTTTAAAAACCCCCCCAAAAAAAAAATTTTTTTTTTTTTTCCCCCTTTTTAAACCCCCCAAAAAAAACCCAAAAAAAAAAAACCTTTTAAAAAAAAAAAAACCCCAATTTTTTTTCCCCGGTTTAAAAAATCAAAATTTTTTTTAAAATTTTGGTTTTTTTTTTTTTTTTAAAAACCCCCTTTAAAAAATTTTTTTCCCCCCAAAAGGTTTTTTTTTGGGAAAATTTTTTGGAAAAAAAATTTTTTTTTTTGAAAAATTTTTTTCCCCAACCCTTCCTTAAAAAAAAAAATTAAAAATTTTTAAAAAAATAAATTAAAAAATTTTTTAAAAATTTTAAAAAAAAATTTAAAAAAAATAAAATTTTTGGCCTTTTTGGGTTTTTGGGGGGAAAAAAGGGGGGGGGGGGGAAAAAAAAAAGGGTAGGTTTTGGGGGGGGGGGAAAAAAAAAAGGAAAAAAAAAATTTGGGGGAAAAAAAAAATTTGGATTAATTTTTTTGGAAAGAAAAACCCCCCAAAAAAAAAAGGGGGGTTTGGGAAAAAAATTTTTTTTTTTTTTGGAAAATTAAAATTTTAAAAAAAACCCCCCCTTTTGTTCCCCTTTTTTTGGGGGGGGTTTTTTTGGGGGGGGGGGGGGAAAAAAAAAAATTTTTTGGGGAAGGTTAACCTTTTTTTTGGGGGGGGGTTTTTTTTAAAAAAAATTTTTCCTTTTTTCCCCCGGGGGGAAACCCCAAATTTTCCCGGGGAAAAATTTTTAAAAACCTAAGGGGGGCCCCCCGGGGGGTTTCCCCCTTTTTTAAAAAAAAAGGGGGGAAAGAAGGGTTTTTTTTTTGGGGGAAAGGGGCCCCCTGGAAAGGGGAAAAAAAAAAGGTTTTAAAAAAAAAAAAGGGGGGGGGGGGGGTTTTTTTTTAAAATAAAAAAGGGGGTTTTTTAAAAAAAAGGGGGAATTTTTTAAAAACAAAAATTAAATTTTTTTAAAAAAAAAGGGCCAAAAAAAATTTTTTTTAAAAATTTTTTTAAAAAAAAACCCCCTTAAAAAAAAAATTTTTTGGGTTTTGGGGGGGAAAAAAAAAAAAATTTAATTTTAAAACCCCGGGGGTTTTTTTTAAATTTTTGGGGAAAGGGGGCCCCCTTTTTAAAAAAAAAAAAAGAAAAAAAATTTCCCTTTTGGTTTTTAAAAAAATTTTGGGGTTTTGGGGGGGTTGAAAAAAAAAAAAAAAAAGGGGAAAAATTTTAAAAAAAAATTTTTTTAAAAAAGGGGGGGGAAAAAAAAAAAAAAAAAAATTTTTTTAAAAAAATTTTTGGGGGAGGGGGCTTTTTTTTTAAAAAAAAGCCCGAATTTTTTTTAAAAAAAAAATAATTTTTTCCCCCAAAAAAGGGAAAAAAAACCCCCTGGCCTTTTAAGAAAACGGGAAAACCCTTTTTTAAAAAAAAAAAAAAAAAACCCAAAAAATTTTTTTTTTAAAAAAAAAAAATTTTTTTTAAAAATTTTTTTTGGGGGGGAAAAAAAAAAGGGGAAAAAAAAAATTTTTTTTTAAAAAAAAAAAGGGAAAAAATTTTGGGGGAAAAAAGCCTGGGTTTTTTGGGGGGGCCCCCGGGGCCAAAAACCCTTTTTAAAAAATTTTTCCCCCCCGGGAAAGGGAAACCCCAAAAAAAAAACCCGGGAAAAAAAAAGGGGGGGAAAAAATCTTTTTTTAAAAGGGTTTAAAAAAAAAAAAAAAAAAAAAAAAAAAAAAAATTTTTAAATTTTTATTTAAAAAATTTTTTAAAAAAAAAAAAAAATTTTAATTTTTTTTACAACCCCAAAAAATTTTAAAAAAACCCCCCCTTTTTTTAAAAAAATTTTTTTTTGGGTTTTTTAAAAAAGGGGAAATTTTTTTGGGGTTTTTTCGGGGTTTTTCCAAAAAATTAAAAAAAAAAATTTTTTAAAAAAAAACAAAATTCCCCTCCCAAAAAATTTTAAAAAAAAAAATTTTTGCCCAAAAATTAATTTTGGGAACCAAACCCCCAACCAATTTTCCCCGGGGGGTTTTTAAAAAAATTTTTTTTTGGGGGGCCCCCCGGGGGGGGAAAAAACCCTTTTAACCCCCCCCCCAAAATTTTTAAAAAGTTTCCTTTTTTTCCCAAAAAATTTTAAAAATTTTTTTTTTTAAGGGGAAAATTTTTGGAATTTAAAAATTTTTTTTTTTTTTAAAAAAAAAAAAATTTTTTGGGGGGAAAAAATTTGGGCCCTTTAAAAAAAAACCCCCCCGAAAAGGGGGGCCCCTTTTTTAAAAAAAAAACCTTTTCCCAATTTTTTTGGGGTTAAAAGAACCAAAAGGGGGGGGGGGAAAAAAAAAAAAAAAAAAAAAAAAATTTTTTTTTTTAAAAAAAAAAAATTTTTTTTTTTTTCCCCCTTTTTTGTTTCCCTTTTTTTTTTTTAAAAAAGGTTTTTTTCCAAAAAAAAAAATTTTTTTTTAAAAAAAAAATTTTTTTTGGTTTTAAAAAAATTTTTTTTTTTTAAGAAAAATTCTTTTTTTTAAATTTTTCCTTTTTTTTCCTTTTTTAAAAAAAAATTTTTTTTTTAAAAAATTTTTTTTTAAAATTTTTTTTTTTTAAAATTTTTTTTTTTTTTTTTTTAAAAAAAATTTAAAAAAAATTTTTTTTAAAAGGTTTTTTAAAAATTAAAAAAAAATTTATTTTAAAAAAAAAATTTTTTGGGGTTTTTAAAAATTTTTTTTTTCCCCCCCCCCCCTAGGTAAAAAGGGGGGAAATTTTAAAAAAAAAAATGGGTTTTTTTTTTTAATTTTTCCCCCCAAAAACCCCCCCAAAATTTTTCCCGGAAAACCCCCCCCCCCAAAAAAAAAAATTTCCCCAAAAGGGGGGTTTTTTTTTGGAAAAAAATTTTTTTAACCCCTTTTTTTTTTTTTTTTTTAAAAAAAAAAATTTTTTTTTAAATTTTTTTTTAAAAAAAATTTTTATTTTTTTGGGGGGCCCCCCTGTTTTTTTTCAAAAAAAAATTTTTTAAATTTTTTTTCCCCCAAAACCCCCGGGAAAAAAAGGCATTGGGAAAATTCCCTTTTTAAAAAAGGGAAGGGGCCCCAAAAAAAAAAAATTTTTTTTTTCCCCCTTTTAAAAAAAACCCCCCCAAAAAAAAAAAAGGGGGAAAAAAGGGGGAAAAAAAAAAAAAAAATTTCCCCCTTTTAAAACCCCCCCCGAAATTTTTGGGGCCCCAAACCCCCGGGGGGGGGAAAAAATTTTTTCCCCCCCCTTATTTCCCCCCCGCCCCCCCCCAAAAAAATTTTTAACCCCCAAAAATTTTTTCCCCCCCCCTTAAAATTTTTCCCCCCCAAAAAGGGGGGGGGGGTTTTTTAAAAAAAAGGGTTTTTTGGGATCCAAAAAGGGGGGGCCCCCCCTTTGGGGCCCCCCAAAAAAAAAAACCCCCCCCCCCCCTTTTTTTCCCCCCCAAAAACCCCCCAAAAAACCCTTTTAAAAAAAACCGGAAAAACCCCCCAAAAAAAAACCCCCCCCAAAAAAATTTTTTTTTTTCCAAAAAACCCAAAAAAAGGGGGCCCGGGTTTGAAATTTATCATTCATTGAAAAACTGGCTGTCTAAATGTTGAATTCTAACCTTTTTACATGTGTATTAAAAATAAAATGGGGTGTCCTTTACCAAATAGGGCTTCCTAATTAAAATTGCTATGCTAATTATATTAAATTCCATTCAATTCATATTTATTTCCACTATCTGTACATGACTATTAAATCACCAAGCTAATTTACATCTAATGACATTTATAAAATGGTCAACACAGGCTATGAAGGCATATTCAAAGCTTGTAGCAAAATGCCTATAGGATCTTTTATTTTGTATTTATTCACTAATTTTTATTTGATTAACTTTAACAATTATTTATCTAATTAACCCTCCTACTATATAGCTGCACTTTAGAGGTCAAAAGCAGTCGACTGCCTGTTTTGACTGTTGACCCAAATGTGCACACATGGGCATTTGGACTGGTTTTACTGTCATTTGACCACCTGAACAATACCAGACAATGCTTTTACCAGTCAAAACGGTCAACTCATTTTGACCTGTAAATGTACTACTACGTAGGTTTGAGTTGACTGTGCATAGATACTTGAGATATCACATTTTGACATTTTGACCCACATAGAGTTAATCTATATTGATATTTGGTATTATTATTATTTTTTGTATGAGGGGTTATCCACTACTATCAGATCAATGATTATAATGTGATTGAATTAAATGTTTCAATATCAACAAGCCACTGAGAATATATCACAGACATTGTGAATTGATGACTTACCTGATCCATGCCAACGGTATTGCATGCCATGCCAACGGTATTGCATGCCATGAGCAGTATGCATGCCCATGAAACTTGTGCCCATGCCATGTATGTGCATGCCCATGCAAATACAGGTATGTGCATGCCCATGCAAAGCGGTATGTGCATGCCATAGCAACGTATGTCATGCCCATGCCAAGCGGATGTCATGCCCATGCCAAACAAGATATTGCATGCCCATGCCAAAGGTATGTATGCTGCAGTATGCCCCAATATTAGCAGCACGTATGTGCATGCCCATGCCAAAACAGAGATGTAGCATGCCATGCCAAAACAGGTATGTGACATGTCCCATGCCAAAACGATGTGGTATGGTGCATGCCCATGCCAAAGCTGGTATGTGCATGCCCATGCGAATGGCTGCGCGAAGTATGTGCATGCCCATGCCAAACGGTATGTGCATGCCCATGCAAAAGGTATGCACCATGCCAACGGTATGTCATGCCATGCCAAAACGGTATGTGCTGCCCATGCCAAACAAGGGTATGTTGCCCATCAAAATGGGTATGTGTATGCCCATACCAAACGGTATGTGCATTTAGTTATTTATGAATTACCAATGCTACTACACCTTATCTTAAATAAAAGTTTCATTAAACATGGAAACTGCAGCCAACACAAAGCAATAGCTAATCTTCACAACGGTATATGACATAAAACACAATAAAGGGGCCACTTTCCTACGTCCGTTAGCAGTTTTCCAATGGTTGTTATTTATTTTAAGTACCTGAAACCGACCAAAAGTGTTTCAACATGTGAATGGACATGCAGCTATACTAGAACTAATTTGAGTTGATTTATTTTATTTTTTTTTTATTTTTTTTTTACCTCAAATTTCCATAAAATTGGACGAAAAGATTACCTCACTTTTCCGTCCATTTGTTGATAAATTTTAGGAATAATAATAATAGTAATAATCAACTCAAATTATCTTTAGATAAGCATGCATGTCTATTAAATGTTGAAATTCTTTGGTGGTTTCAGATATTAAAAAATTACAACCATTAGAAAAACTGCTAACGTGACGGTGGAAATCTTATTGTTTTATCATATACTTTCACTATCTCGGTGGGTTCTCTGGAGGATTGGATGCTGGCCTACCAGCGAGAGGTAAACTCTGTTTTGACCTCCGCCGTTTCACATGTTCTTGAATGGTTGTTGCCCAAAACATGATCTCCTCGTCATGATGAAGGACATGGCAATGCCTCAAGGCTATGTCGGAATATCGCCTGTCTCTCGTAACTAACGTGAAGGAAAATAATGTATTTCATGTTAAATGAATTGGTGAAACAGATGGAATATGCATTTTAAGCCTTCAATTCAATGGTGTAAACAAGATACTAACCTGTAATGATGCAGAGATGTCTGTGAGTGAAAGTAACTCTTTGATTGTAAGTTGCTCATTTGAACATCTGGAAATATATCATAAACATCATAGTTTAAAACATTTCAAATAATGAGTATTTACAAGTTGCCCCAGAAACTGTCCTGTCCTCTGTAATAGTGATATCTTTAAAGGAAGGTATAAACACAATGGTATTTAATAATGTTCGTAAATTTCAACCCTCTAGATTTCAAGAAATATATCATAAAACTAACCTGTGAAAAGTTTCATCACAATTAATAGGTGCTCATGTTATTGAGATAATGATGAAAACTGCTGCAATTTTAATGTTTTAAGCTTTAATACAGAAAGTTGCTGGATGGCAACTTTCTGTAAAATCAACTATAAAATTCCTGCTTAGAAAAAATACTTCTGATGAAATATAGATTTAGGATGACTGATACGTCTACCAACACTAAACCAAGTGAGTCTTTAAATAATAATTTATTAGTTTGACAATCTGGTAATTGTTGTACCTAAAGTCACGATCAGAGCAGACTTTAACGGGGAAATGGAATTTGCCCCAGTTTGCTGAATACAGTGAATAAAAAATTACTGGCCCTTTTGGGCAGCGGAAGGGTATTTTTTAGTTAATCAAAAAACTAGCACCTGATTCTATCCCCAGTTGATCATGAAATATTGCCCCTTTTATTAAAAGCCCCATATTGGTAACTAAACATTTTAAAATTTTAAACAGTTTTAATAAAATTTACTTGCTGTAACGTGGATGCTGGAAACAAACATCCCTTGAATTCGAGATGTTATAGTTTTATTGAAATTAATAAAAAAATTAAAAATTAAATGGTTTCCCCCCTTTAACCCGGGCGTTTGGGAGAAACTGCTATACACCCGGGGTGTGGGAAAACCAAAATTTTCAAACATAATATATATACTGGGGGATGGTTTTGGCGGTCAAAGAAAGAACCAATTTCCCGGGGCCCAACAGCAGGGTGGGTTGGGGGCCGGTGTGACACTTGTTTAAAAAAGGTTTTTCTTAATTGTTTCCCGTCCTTGGGATGGGACGTAAAGGAGGTCCCGGTTGTAAAAATGCAAAAAAAAGGGGATTTCGGGGCCGGTGGTCAAAGCGACGAACTCAAGTTCGGGGTTTTTTCCCAAGGCAGAGTGGGGAACCCCCGTGACCCCTGTGCCCGAGCAAGACATTAACCCATAATTGCCTCCCCCCAGGGTTAAATGGGTACCTTTTGGAAGGCAGAGATGGTTTGCCTCTATCCCTTTTAGAAATGGCAGAATTGAGCTTATACTCCCAGGGGCTGAGATGGTTTGGAAGAAGGACCCCATGGTTTTATGAGGGGAAATAATAAAATCCCCCTTTGGCCCCTTTTGGTGGTGTGCGTTTATATCCCCCAAAACATTAAATTTTTAAATTTTTATTATACTAATATAGGATTTCGAAATCGAAATCAGGCAAGCTGGGTGGTGAGAGGGGGAGCCTGCACTAAAAAAAGGGAGGTCGGGGTTAAAATTTTGGCCGCCTGTGAATTTTTCCCAAAACCCCTGGGAAAAAAACTAAAAGGTACAGTCCATACAACCGGGGTTTTGGGGGCAAAAAAAATCAATTGTTTATCCCCGCGCAAAAATTTTCCATAAAACCATAAATATCGGGCCCCAAACCTTTTGGTTGGGGCCCTTGTAGCCAATCGTCTCGGGCAATCGGGGTCGAGGGGTTTAAAAGAGTCTGCACTAGTAAGGGAAAGAGGTCGGGGGTTTCCAACCCCCTTGAGTTGCCTGGGGTTTTTTCAAAACCCCCAAGAAAGCACAAGTATACAGTGGGAAAAATCAAAGAAAGCTTATCACCCGAAAAAGAATTTAAACAAAATCCCCCCCAACAAATTTTTGTCAAAAAATTAGGAATAAAATAAAAAAAATTAAATTTAAATTTCATGTTTTCCCTTGAAAAATGGACTTTAACCGAAAGCTGATATAAAGAATGAAAAAAAAATTGTTTAGAATCATTTTTGTCATTTTTTAATAATTTATTTAGGGTTTTTTAATTTTTCCTTTCCCCCCAAAACCCCCATCCCCCTAATTTTAAATCACAAAAAACCAAGTTTTCTTAAACCCTTCCCTTCTGTGACTACAAAAAAATCACCCAAAATGTTGATATACTTCCCGGTTTAATCTGGTCAAAAAGTCAAACATGTCAAAACTTCGTGTAAAACTTTTTTTACAGGTTAAAACTTTCGACCTTTTTTGGATTGGAAAAAACATTTCTGGTATTTTTCCAAGGGCCAAAATGACAGTAAAACAGTCAAAACCCCCTTGTGTGCATCTTGGGCCAACAGCCAGGCAGTTGACGGGTTTTGACCCCACCCTTTTCCCAAACAAAGTGAAACCTGGGGAGGTTAACAGTGCCAGTGCCTCTGAGATATATTCCAAAGGTTTTCCCCGGAGTTTAAACCTTACGGGATCCCGGAAAACTTTCCTTTTTTTGGATACTTATCAACTTGTCACAGCCATATTAAACGTTTGGTTTTCAAACTCAGACATCTAGTTCAAAAAAAATTTTTTTAAATTTTTTTAAAACTTTATAAGATTTTTGTACATACTTGTTTGCTATTTGAAATTTTTTAAACCCAATTTAAAATTATTTAAATTTTAAAAATTTTTGACTAAGGGCATTTTTAGTTATTATTTTTGATAAAGGGAGGAACCCAATACTCTGAATGTTTTTTATTTATAATTACCTTTATTTATGTCTGCTTTTAGGAAAATTTCCTGTTTTTTTGTTTTTTTTAAAAACTTGAAAATTTTCCCTTTTGGGAAAGGAATCTTTAAATGATATTTTTTAAAAATAGTTGTCAGAAGTTTGGTTAAAAAAAAACCCCCAAAAAACAAATTTATGACATGCCCCACCAAATTTTTTCCAGTATATTTTTACTGAAAACCCCCAAAATTTTCCCCAGAAAATTTAAAGTTCAATGAAAAAAAAAAAAGCTTTTAAGGACTTTTTTGGGCTAATCTAAATATTTTTCAACTCGAAACAGAGCACTGTAAATTTAAAAAAAATGCCCAGTAAAAAAAGGAAAGAAAAGGGAAAATTTTTTAGTGTCAACTTTAGAACATGTACTGAATTTGTTGTCTAGAAAAAAACATGAATGTTCTCAAGTTTCCCCACCTAATTTTGATTTTATTTAAATTTTATCTGAAAAAAGACTTGTAGTTTTTGCATGGTAAAAGGGGAAGAAAAAAACCCAGGTACCCCACGTAAAATTCTAAAGGGGAGAAGGTTCTAAAAAGAATTGGAGGAAACTAAACCATCAGTATGCTCTAAATCGTTTTCATTCTCCCAAGATTTCGGGGCTTTTCCCGTCAACATCAAGGTTACCCGGTTCTTTCAAAAACAATTACCCCAATTCAAATTTCCCAGAATTCCCAAACAGCCCCCTTTATTTATCTGATGAACTATTTATGTTAGAAAAACCCCTTTTTGTTTTGGACTGACAGTTCACCTTTCCCCCCTGAACTATCATTTGGGGCAATCAATATTCAATAAATTTTGCATCCTACGGGAAAATAATTTTCCCAAAACAAAATAATAAAATAAAATTTTTAAAAAATAAAAATTTTAATTAATAAAGATCAAAAGTTTTTTCCAGATGAGCGAAAGGGTTGAAGGGTCAAGGGAACGAAAGAAACTCACCCAGATAAGGGGGGGTGAAAAGGACTGGAACGGGAAAAACTAATCGGGCCATGGAAATGGATAGATTACAAAAAAACATACGACAGGGTTTATCCCCTCGTGGATTATGGAAATTTGGATTTTAAAAAAGGGGCAGGATTGGGGTGAAATGTCTGGGTGAAACGGGAAGAATGGAGAAAAATCTGAGGGCCAGTGAGGGAATGTTTTGGGTAAACATCGGGACGAGGGTTTTTCCAGGGTTCTCTTTTCCCCAACTTTTGTTTTTTTTGGCTTTTCCCCTTTGGGCGGTGTTTTTTGGGAAGGTTAGTGGGGGATCGAGGAAAAAGGATGGATGCAAGATTAATCATTTTCTTTCAGGGGAGACCTGGGGTTTTTTGAAAAGAAAGAAAAAATTGATTAAAGGGGTAGACTGTAGGATCTTAAAAGATGACATCGGCAAGTTTGGTCTGGAAATGTCTTTTTACCATAAGAGGGGTGGGGACATTCAGGAAAATTGTTTTACCAAAAGGGAACAATTGAGGGGCGTTGGGGAAGAAAGAAATTTATAAGTATCTTGGGTGTTAAACAGATAAAGGTACTGCAGAAATAAAAGAGACTTGGGAAAAAATTATAAAAGGGGAATATATAAGACGGAAGAAGGGGTTTTGAATTTCCGGGCCCGAATGAAGGAATATAAAAAGGATCAACATTTGGGTTTTTTTACAAATTTGAAAATCCCAAGTGGGAAAATTGCCCAAGTGGATAAAGGCAGATCTAGATGTTGCTGACAGGAAAACGGGGAAAATTTAAAGTTTTGTAGGGTGTTTTTACATCCAGGTCGAATGCGGGCCCTCTATCCCCGGGGTCAGAGGGGCGGTTTTAGTGATCAGACACCCAACACGGGGAAAGGGGAGTTTCTGAAAAGTGAAGGGACTCGGGGTTGTTGGGTTGCCGGGAAACAAAGGCAGAGGGGTTGGGCCCAAAGGGGTATAAAACCAAAGAAGAAAAGAACAGAGATTGGGGAAAAAACCCTAGGGAAAATTCCTGAGATGTGAAAAGGGCAAAAAAAAAACTTGGGAAATTTGGTTGGGGAGGAAACAAAGAAAAAACTGGGGGTTTTGATTACTGACCCAAAGACCATTTCTCGGGCCGAAAGGATGGGGAAAGGATCGAAAGTCGGGATGTCTCTTCTAGGGCAGAATTTTCCCAATGGGGAGACGATTTCATTGTTAAAGGAAAGGGAAGTATGCTCAGACAGGAAAAAACCCGAAACGAAATTTGGGCCCAAAAGGTGATCCTTTGGGATCGGGTTAAGAAGTAGGGTGCCGGGAAAACGAAAATTGGCCTGTGCGGAAAAGGTTAAAAAAGGGATCCTCAAATTTCACTTAACCACCCAGACAAAATTCGTTATAGAACATAGAGGGCCGGATTTTGTTGTTTGGAAAACATGAAAAGTGATCTTATTGATAAAAGCTGGGGGATAGGTAGAGTAGCTTCGAAGGAGGGGGAAAAGGGCAGAAAAATTTAGGTTAAAAGGAGAAATTCTGCAAGTTTTGGGGTCAAGGTGAAGGGTTATTCCTGTGGGGGGAAACCCGGGGCAACCCCAAAGGGGTTGGGGGAAACATCTAAAGGACATGGGAAACATCTGTTAGGAAAAATTACCAAAGGGCGGCACTTTTGGGGACGGGAAAAGGTTTTTGAAAATTTTTCGAGATCTATACGGGACGGGTTTTTTTTCAAGTGCCCCCAAAAAGGGAAAAAAGATTTTTCTTTTATCGGTAACGCGAAATAAAAACAAAAAATAATAAAAAAAATTTTAAAAATGAGGATGACCGAAATTCTCCCCAAAAAAGGAAAAAAAGGGCCCCATAAAGGGAAAAAAAAATAATTATTCTTACCATACTTCACACAGACATAAATATTTATATTAAAACCACTTGAAAGGAGGTGTGTTTTACATGAAATTTTTTAAAAAGGGTAAATTTCGGGAATTTTAAAATGGGAGTGCATTCCATAACAAATAAAAAATTTCTAAAATATTGTGTAAACCCCCAAAAAATGTATGAATGCCCCCAAAATTTAAAAAATGTCTAAAGTACTAATTATTATATGTACTAAAAATTACAGGGAATAAAAGTTCTGACTTCCAAGACAGTATAGTCAAGCCTTTTTAAAAATCAGGGAAAAAAGTATTCTCCGGGAAAATCATGCCCAAAGTCTGAAAATTTGTGTTGGGTACCCGGGGCCCCTTGGACCCCCCAACCAAAACCCCTTTCCTTCCCTTTTTTTCTTTTCCAAATTACCGGGGCAGGGGGGAAATGTTTTTTTTTTGTTTTAAAAAAGTTTTGGATTAGTGCATGCTTTATGTATGAAACTGTGAGTGTGTGCCATGGGGGGAAAATTGGAAGTCCAAAAAATTTGCCTAAAAAAAAAGGGTTTTGGGAAATTAAAAATGAAAAAGGGTATCTGGACCCGGTTTCTTGTTTTGGGGCCCCGGCCCCAAAAATATCGGGCGCGGCCCAAATTTGATAACTTGTTTTTGAACGAAGGCCGACGAACATGTCCCGAAAACAAAAACTCATTATGCCGTTTTGGTTTTCCCGGCGGGGATGAAACTTTTTACAGGCAAAATGGAACCCTTCCATGATTGGGTAGGAAAAAAATTAACAAAAGGGGAAAAAGTTGTTGAAATAATCCCCCAAACTACTCCCCTTTTGGTGGGTTTCTGAAAATCCTATTTGTCTTCAAGGGTTTTTTTCCCTTGGGCCCCCAAAAGGGCCCTTTTAAAAATTAAAAAAACAAAAAAAGGGGGCACATTTAATTAAAAATTGGCTACACTGTTCCCCCAGTCGGATTTGAAATGGGGTTTAAATTTATCTTTCCTTTGGGAAAAAACGGGTGTCTAAATGCTAACCTTTTTTTTTACATTTATTAAAAATAAAATGGGGTTGCCCTTTTTAAAATGGGGCCAAATTTAAAAATTTTTCTAATTAAAATTAAATTCCATTCAATTTATATTTTTTCCACTATCTGTACATGCCCTTTAAATCAAAAACTAATTTACATCTAATGACATTTATAAAAAAGGTCAAAAGGCTATGAAGGCATTTTCAAAGCTTGTTAAAAATTAGGATTTTTTATTTTGAAATTTTACTAACTTTTTTGATTAATTTTTTAACAATTTTTATCAAATTTTAACCTCCTACTAAAAGGGCCCCCTTTGGGGTCAAAACAGTCGACGCCTGGACTGTTGACCCAAATGTGCACACGGGCTTTTTGGGACTGGGTTTTACTGTCATTTTGACCCCCCTAAAAAATACCAGAAATGTTTTTACCGGGCCAAAAAAGGTCAACCCATTTTGACCGTAAATGTCCCTTACTCCCGTAAGGTTTGAGGGGTTTTGCCCTTTCAGTGCACTAGATATCCCTTCAAAATAGGCCTATCAACATTTTGACTGTTTTTGCCCCAAAACAGAGGAGGGTTAACAATTAAAATTTTTTTTGGAATTTTTTTAATTTTTTTTTTTATGGGGGGTTAATCACCAAAATAAAGAACCCAAAATTATAAGGGATTGAAAAAAAGGTTTCAAATCAACAAACCCAAATTGAGTTTTTCACCCCCAACATTGTGAGATTTTTTACCCACTGCCCGCCCATCCCAAAAGGGGGTTTGGGCTCCCCATGAAAAAGCAATTATGTATCCCCAAAAAGGGTATGCATCCCCCCATAAAACGGGGATGTTTTTTAAAACGGTATGTCCCCATCCCAAAGGTTTGCATTTTTCCCAAAACGGGTAATGCATGCCCATGAAAGGGGGTATGTGCATCCCCATGGGGTATTTTATGCCTAAGGTAGCCGGGAGGGATCCCCATGCCCGGGTAATGCGGCCCTTTACCCGGGTATGTATCCCCTGCCAAAAGGGAAGGTATCCCCTTTTTTGGGATGTGGTGAAAATGGGCATCCCCGTTTAAAGGGTTGCAGGGCCCAAAAGGGTATGTGAGCCATGAAAAAAAAGTG
The DNA here is from genome assembly GCA_029582265.1 of Zoroaster sp. YZ-2022. NCBI lineage: Eukaryota > Metazoa > Echinodermata > Asteroidea > Forcipulatida > Zoroasteridae > Zoroaster > Zoroaster sp. YZ-2022. Next base: position 16,641,328 of record CM055818.1, read on the forward strand.
ATGCCCATGCAAAATTGGTATGTGCATCCCCATCCCGGGGGTTTTTCCAATGCCAAAACGGGTATGGGGAAATGCCAGGGTTTGGCGTACCCATCCCAAACGGGTATGTGCCAAAAGAGGTTTAATGCATCCCCATCCCAAAAGGGGGTTTTGTGCATCCCTTGAAAAACTTGTGCATGCCCATGTAAAACGGGTTGTTCATCCCCATGAAAAAATTTAAAATGATCCCCACCAAAAGGGTTTGTGAAAGTTTCAAAAGGGGTTTTGTTTTTATCCCCTAAAAGGGGTGTAGGGCATTTAGTTGGGAATTACCAATCTACTACCCCTTTATCTTAAAAAAAAATTTTCATTAAAATGGAAAATTGCAGCCAAAAAAACAAAGCTAATCTTACCCGAATTTGAAACTTTTTTCGTTTTTTAAAAATTTTTGGTTTTATTTTTTTTGGGTACCGAAACGACCAAAAGTGTTTCAAAGGGAATTTAATGAAAATTACTAGAACCAATTTTGGGAGTTGATTTATTTTTTTTTTTTATTTTTTTTTTTTTTTCCAAATTTCCAAAAAAATTTGGGAAAAAGATTCCTCCTTTTTCCGCCCTTTTTAAAATTTTGGGGTTAAAATAATATTTAATTTTCCAAATTTTTTTGGGAAAACATGTCTATTCAAATGTTAATTTTTTTGGGGGTTTTCAAAATTTTAAAAAAAATTACAACCTTTAAAAAATTTCCAACGTGGCGGGAAAGTTTTAAATTTTTTAACCCTTTTTTCACCATCCCGGTGGGTTCTCTGGGGGGTTGGGATGGGGCCTACCAGCGAGGGTAAACTCGGGTTTTGCCCTCCCCTTTTCACATGTTTTTAAAAGGGTTTGTTCCCCAAAACATGATCTCCCGTCATGATAAAGGGAAAGCGGGTTAATGCCTAAAGGCCGGGTTCGCCTGTCCCCGTAAAAATGAAAAAATGTTTTCATTTAAATGAATTGGAAAACGGGATGGAATATTTTTTTAAGCCTTAAATTTCCAATGGTGTAAAAACCAACCCTTAATGATGCAGAGATGTCTGGGGGGAAAATTTAACTTCTTTGTTTTAAAAGTTCCCTTATTTTGAACATCTGGTTATATTAAACATCAAAGTTTAAAAACATTTAAATAATGAGTATTTAAAAATTTAAAACGCCCCTTCCTCTGTAATGGGATATCTTTAAAGGGAAGGTATAAACACAATGGTATTTAATAATGTTCAAATTTTCAACCCTCTAGATTTCAAGAAATATAAAAAACAACCGGGGAAAAATTTTCTTCCCCTTTAATATTGGTTCATGTTATTGGGGATAATGTTTGAAAAACGCTTTTTAATTTTTTTAAAGTTTTACAAAAAGTTGCGGGTTTTAAAAACTTTTAAAATCAAAAAAAATTCCTGCTTAAAAAAAATATTTAAAGAAATATGGGATTTAGGATGACTGATAGTCTACCAAAACAAAACCCAAGTGGTCTTTAAATAAAATTTATTGGGTTTGACAATCGGGTAATTTTGTCCTTATCGCCACAACCCAGGAGATTTTAACTGGGCATGGAATTTTTGTCCTAGTTTAAGCTAAAAAGGGTGAATGAAAATTACGGGCTCTTTATGCAGCAACCAAAATAGCTTTTTTTTTTTATTTAAATTTCTAAAACTAACCTGTTTCCCTAGCCCAGTTGATCATGAAAATTGCCCTTTTAAAAAGCCCTATTTTGGGTAACCCCAAACATATAAAATGATGACAGTTTTAAAAACTTATTGGGTTAAAGTTGATGAAAAAAATTTCCCTTTTAAAATTGTCTGAATGTTATATTTTTGAAAATTAAATTAAAAAAATTTAAATTAAGGTTTTTGGGCCCAACACGGGCGTTGTTTTGAAGCACTGCTTAGTCCCGTGGGGAAAAACCAATTTCACCAAATATATATATATATTTAATAAAATTCTAGCCAAAATCGCCATCAGGCCTCTTTTTAAAAAGGCGTCAAAATTAGTAAGCAGGGGGTTTTGGGGTTTGAATCCCCCCGACCGCCTGTGAATTTTTTTACAAACACTCGGGAAAGAACTGGTATACATTTAACACCCCGCCCTTGGGGAAAAAATTAAATAAAATTGTTTATCCCCCCGGGAAAAAGAATTTCATAAAACCCAAAAAGGGGGCACCAGCTCCCATAAAAAATTCCCTACCCAAACCAACCCTCGGGAAAACCCTCGGGGGGTAAAGTTAAGATTCTCCTACACAAGGGGGTCCTTGGGAATTCGTGGGTTGAAATTTCAAAACAGGGGGGTTGCCTGTGAAGTTTTTCCCCAAGTTTTTAACTCGGAAAATTTTATCCCCTAAGTTTTTTCAGCCCTTTTTTGGGTTTGGGGCCGGGGTTCCCCTTTTTGGGTAACATTTTTAAAAAATAAAATTAGGGGCCTATTTTCCCTCGGGGGCCCTTATTTTCCCTAAAAAGTTTTTTTGTTCCCCCCAACCCAAAAATAAAAAAAATTAGGGTTAAAATTTTGGGATTTTTTGAATAAGGGAAAACCAAATGGGGGCGGCCCCTTTTTCAAAACTAAAATTTTTAATTTCCCCCAAAACACGGAAAAATTGTTTTTTACAATTTGGGAAAAATCAAAAGGGTTTGGCTTTTTTAAAAAACCAAAAAAATTTGGGAATTTTCGGTTAAAATCTTCCTGTTTTAATTGGAAAAATTGCGGTTTTGAAACCGGTAAAAAAATCCCCTTGTGACATTGGGTAAAAGGAAAAACGGGAGTTGACTGTTTTTAAAACCTCAAATTACTTGCCCCCAAAGTGAAGCACGGCAGGGGGGGAAAATTCCCGGGGCCCTCTGAGATTATTCCGAGTTTTCCCTTGGGTTTTCCCGGGCCCAGGGATACTGCTGGAAATTATATTTTTGGTTTTGGGAATTTTCAATTTTGTCAAGTCTACAGGGGCCAATAGCTTTTTCCGGTTTTCTAAACTCAGACATCTATTTCCCCAAAAATATTTTTTTTTTAAAATTTTCGAAAAAGATTTTGTACATACTCGTTTGTTATTTGAAATTTGTTTCAACAGTATAAAATTTTTTCAAAAAGGATTTGTTAACCCTTTTTAAAATTTTATTATGACCCCCAAATGGTAACCCATCCCTGAATGTTTTATTTAAATTCCCCCTTTATTTATGTTTTCCTGTTTTCCCGGGAAATTTTCCCTGTTTTTTTGTTTTCATTGTAACTTGATAATTTTTTAAAAAGGGAATACTTTGAAATGATATTTTTTTAAAAAATAGTTGTCAGGCCCCCAAATTTAAAAAACTCCAAAAAAAATTTTAAACCATAAAAATTTTTTTCCAGTATATTTTTAAATGAAAACCATTTTTCCCCCGGAAATTTTTGGAAAGTTCTGATGAAAAAAAAAAGTATTGGCGACTTATTTAAACGAATTAAATTTTCTTTAACCGAAAAACTGTAAATTTTAAAATTTAAAAAAATGAAAAAAAAAAAGGAAAAGTAAAATGTTATATAGGGGGAAAATTTAGAACATGTTTAAATTTTTGGTTGTCTAGAAAAAAATACAATGCATATTTTTAAATTCTACCAATTTTGACTTATTTGAATTATTGATAAAAAGACTTGTAGTTTTGCAGGGGAAAAAGGAAAAGAAAAACTTTTTGGTACCCGTAAAATTTAAGGTAGAAATTGGTTAAAAAAAGGAACTGGGGGTTTTAAATCACTTTTTGACCAAATCCCTGAGGGTTTTCATTCTCCCAAAGGAGTCAGGCACCCCATGAAACCCCCGGGTTCTTTTCGGGGCTTTACTCCAATTCAAATTCACCCTTGAAAAAACTTCCTTATCTGATGAATATTATTTATGTTAAACACATCCTTTGGGTTTGTGGACTGACGGTTTTTTTAACCTTTTTCACTCTAAACCCTATCATTTGGGTTTTTTCTTCAATCTAAAATTTTGCACCCTTTTGGGAAAAAAAATTCAAAAAAAATAATTTTCAAAACAAAAAAATAATAATAAAATAATAATAATAATAATAATAAAAATTAAAAATTAAAAAGAAAATTCGGTGACACCATGGGGGAATTTTAATTGAGTAGAATTTCTGAAAAAAACTGGGGAAAAATCGCTTTCCCCGATCTATGCCCCATGGCCCCTGGAAAACCCAAATTACTAATTAAAGTTCAGGGAAACCTAATTAATTTTTTTATCATCCTCACCATCCAAAGCAAATTTTTTAATAATAATAATAAAAAGAAGATCAGCAGTTATTTCAGATGGCAGAAAGGGTTTAAGCTCAGAGGAACAAAAGACCAACTCATTTGAAAAAGGCGGTGCTAAAGGACTGTGGAACAGGAAAACTTAGTTACTTTTAAGTTGCCCAAATTCTAATTTTTAAAATTAAAATAAAACACAATTTTTTATTGAAGAATTTGTAGCCCAAATTAAGGGGATTGGAAATTTAGATGAGAAGGTACTTGGTTCAAACCGATGACATTTTTCTTAGTTATTTTTAAGTTTTTCCCAATTCAAAGGGTTTTAAAATTTAAAAATCAAACATATTTTATTAAAAATTTTTGGGGTTTCAGGGGAAGGGTTTGGGACTCTAGTTAAAGCCCGGGTTAAAACCCCCAAATTTTGATACTTTTCAAAAAATTTTAAAGGTTTTAAAAAAACCTAAAAAAACTGTCCCATTTTCCCTAATTTTTTAATTAAAAATACACAACTTATTTAAAAAGTTTTTAAAGGAATTTTTCCATTTAAGGAAAAATTTTACCCAAAGGGGGAAGTTAAAAACCCGGGGTTAAAACCCCCACTGAACTTTTTATACTTAGTTAATTGGGGCCATTTTCCCAATTTTCCAAAAAATTTTTTATAATTAAATCAAAATAGGGGTTAAAAAATTTAAGAAAAAGCCTTTTGGGAAATTTTCCAAAAAGTTAAAAGGGTTTGGGGGAATTTGGGATTATTAAAGATCCGGGTTTAAAAAACCCCAGTGAAACATTTTATACTTTTTACAAAAAGATTTTTATTCAAAGGTTTATAAAAAATCAAAAAAATTTTTATTAAGAAGATTTTCAAGATGGGGGGTTTGAGACTCTAGATAAGCGGGTTTTTGTGTTAAAACCCCCAAAGAACTTTTTATACTTAGTTACTTTAAGATTGTCCATTCAAAGGTTTTAATTTAAAAATCAAACACCAATTAAAAAAAAGAGTTTGTACCCCAGTGAAAGGGTTTTTGGGACTCTAGATGAAAAATGCCCTGGGTTCAAACCCCAATGACACTTTTTTATATTTTGGGTTACATTAAGTTTTCCATTCAAAGGTTTTAAATTAAATCAAACAAAATTTTTTGGAGTTTCTAGCCCAGGGGAAAGGGTTTGGGCCCTTTAGATAAAAGTTAGGGGTTAAAAAACCCCAAATGAAACATTTTATACTTAGTTCCCAAGATTTTTTTCTGGTTTTCTTTTAAAAATAAAACACGGGAAGGTTTTAAGAAGGTTTTTTCCAGTGGGGGTTTGGGACTCTAATGAAAGGTCCGGTTAAACCCCATAAAAAACATTTTATACCCCCACAAAAAGATTGTCCTTTCCCTTTTTAAAATTTAAAATCAAACAAAAAAGTTGGGTTTACCCAGGGGAAAGGGGTTGGAACCTAGATCAGGAGGAAATTGGGTTTAAAAAAACCCCATTGGGCTTTTTTATATTTAGTTACTTTAAGATTTTCCATTCAAATTTTAAAATTTAAATTATCAAACAGGAAATTTAATGGTTTGTAGCCCGGGGAAAGGAACTTGGGATTTGATAGGGCCTTGGGTTCAAACCCCCACTAATTTTTTTTAAGTTAATTAAGATTGTCCTTTTCAAAAGTTTTTAAAATTTAAAAATCAAACCTATTATTAAGAAGAGTTTTCCCAGGGGAAGGGGTTTTTAAACTCTAGATAAAAAGGTCTTGTGTTTAAAAACCCCTGCCCTTTTTTATTACTTAGTTACTTTAAGTTTGTCCATTCTATGGTTTAAAATTTAAAAAATCAAACACCTTATTAAAAAAGGTTTGAGTCCAGTGGAAGGGCAGGATTTTTAGATGAAGGCTTCTGGGTTCAAATACAGTGAAACTTTTTATCTTCTTAAAAGATTGTCCATTCTTAAGGTTTAAAAATTAAAATCAAAAAAATTGAATTACGGGTTTTCAAGATGGAAAGGTTTAAAACCTAGAAATTTGTTTTGGAAAACCCAAAAAATTTTATACTTAGTTACTTTGATTGTCCATTCAAGGTTTATAATTAAAATAAAACCCCTTTTTTATTGAAGAGTTTTACCCCAGTGGAAGGGTTTGAGACTCAGATTAGAATTTTGGGGTTTCAAAAAAATTGACTTTTTATACTTAGTTTTTAAAGTTTTGCCCATTTTTAAGGGTTTCAAAATTTAAAAATAAAACACTACATTTTTAAAAGAAAGTTTAGGGCCCCAGTGGGCCCTTTGGGACCTAGATGAGAACGCCCGGGGTTTCCCAAACCCCCCATTTGAACATTTAAAACAAGTTACTTTAAAGATTGTCCATTCAAAAGGTTTAAAAATTAAAATCAAACACAATATTATTAAGAAGAATTTGTAGCCCAGGGGAAGGGGTTTGAGATTAAAAAGATTTGTTAAAACCCCCAAATTTTAAAATTTAAAATTTATTTTAAAAAGTTTTTCCTTTTCCTAAGGTTTAAAATTTAAAAATAAAACATCTTTAAAAAGAGTTTGTAGCCCCGGGGAAGGGTTGGGACTTAGATGAGAACGCCCGGGGTTAAAACCCCTGAACTTTTTATACTTAGTTACATTAAGTTTGGGTCCATTCTAAATTTAAAATTAAAAAATCAAACATTACAAATTAAAAAAAGGTTTGGGCCAGGGGAAGGATTAGGACCTAGAGAGAACCCCGGGGGTTCAAACCCCGGGTTTTTATACTAGTTACTTAAGATTGCCCTTTTCTAATTTTATAAAAAATAAAAACACAAATTTTAAAAGAATTTGAACCAGTGGAAGGTTTAGATTTAAAAATAACGGTTTTGTGTTAAAACCCCCAATGACAAATTTTAAAATTTAGTTACTTTAAGTTTTGCCCATTCAGGTTTATAAAATAAACACTACTTTTAAGAAGAGTTTTAGGCCAGGGGAAAGGGGGCCGGGACTCTAGATGAAACCTTTGGGGTTAAAACCCCAATGACACATTTTATACTTATTTAAAAAGATTGTCCATTCTAAGGTTTAAAAATTAAATCAAAACTAAAAATTTAAAGGGGCCCAGGGGAAGGGGATTGGGATTTAGTTTGGGGAAGGCTTCCCCAAAACCCCACTGACACTTTTTATACTTAGTTAATTAAGTTTGGGTCCATTCAAGGTTTAAAATTTAAAATCAAATAAAATTATTAAAAAGGGAATTTGTTGTCCATTGGAAGGTTTGGGGAAATTTAAAAAAAATTTTTTTAAAAACCCCAAACACAAATTTTATTTAGTTATTTTTAAGATTATCCATTCAAAGGGTTTTAAAATTTTAAACCAAAACAATATTATTAAGAGGGATTTTGCCCAGTGGGGGGGGCTTAGTTCAGATGGGCCCGGGGTTCCAAACCCCAATGACACATGTTATACTTAGTTATTTTTAAGATTGCCCATTCAAGGTTTATAATTTAAACAAATAAATTAAAAATTTTCACCCGGGGAAGGGTTTGAGACTTTTTGGAAAAGGTCTTGTTTTAAAACCCATAAAATGAACATTTTTTTTAGTTTTTTAAGATTGTCCATTAAAATTTTATAATTAAAATAAAAATTACATTATTAAGAAATTTTGACCCCAGGGGAAATGGCTTGGGACTCTGATGGGGAACCCGGTTAAAAACCCCACTGAAAATTTCATACTTTTTAAATTTAAATTGCCCATTCTAATTTTAAAATTAAAAAAAAACACAATATTATTAAAAAAATTTGTAGTCCTTTGGGAAGGATTCACCTAGATGAGAAGTTATGGGTTTTAAACCCCAAGCAATTTTTTGGGTTATATTAGTTTTTCCTTTCCCCAAGGTTTAAAAAATAAACCCGTAAAATTTAAAGACCAGTTTGTGGCCCATGGGGGGGGGACTTAGTTTTAAAGACCCGGTTCCCAAACCCCCTTTTTAAACATTTTTATACTTCTTACATAAAGATTGTCCATTCAAGGTTTATAAAAAATCAAACAAATTTAAGAAGAGTTTCTAGCCCAGTAAGGGGTTTGAGATTTGGGGGAAAAGCGGGTTTTTTTTCCCAAACACCAATGACACATTTAAAATTAGTTCTTTAATTGTCCATTCTGGTTTATTTAAAATCAAAACTACATTATTGAAGGTTTGTACCAGTGGGGGGCTTGGGACCCCTAGATGAGAATCTTTAAAAAACCCAAGGGAACAGTTTATACTTGGTTTTAAAGTTGTCATTCAAGGTTTATTTAAAAATCAAACTTTAATTTTTAAAAAAGGGGTTTCTAGCCCAGGGGAAAGGGGTTGGAATTCGATGGGGAAGTTACTGGGTTCAAACCCAATGAAAATACTTTTTATTGTAAGATTTTTTTCGGGTTTAAAATTTAAAATTCAAACACCCCCACCCGGGTTTGGGAAACATTTTAAACCCCGTGTTGAGACAAGGGGACAGACCTGAAAAACCAATTTCCTCCCGGGGGGCGTTCCACAACCTCTGGCCCAAAAAAACCCCAACCCCTGCACCCTGCTTTCGGCCACATTCACAAAGATTCAGCGTGCCCTGGGGAAGCGGGACCTTTGTCTCCGGGGGACCGAAACAATTTGGGAAAACAAGTTAAAACCCAAAAGGGGAAGACATGCCCCACCCCAAAAGCGGGGGTTTTCAGGCCCTTGTACTTGTGGGAAAGGTGTTTTTCAGCCCGGGCAGAAAACCTTGCCCAAAACTAAAGGGAACAAGGCCCACGGCCCAGAAATGACCCGGGTCATAAAACCCACCCCAACGATTTGGACCATATCTTTTGACTGGAGAATGAAAAGGTCATACCCCAAAAGCACTGGTACACCAAAAGGACCAGAGGCTATTGAGATTCAAAAACATGAACGGGGCCCCCCAGGACCCTTTCATCAGCAACTTTTGGGCTTTCAATCCTACCATCCCCCAAACCCCACCCCCACTATCAACTGTTTCCCTCAGGGGACAGGCAACCCACACACAAGGGGGAAAACAAAACAAGAACAATCCCCGGGTGGAAACCCAATCACAACACATCAAAAAAGGGCCCCAATCGGGAACACTTCCCATTCTACAAAATCCCAAAACTATTTAAGGGGTTTACCGGAAAAATTCTTTTTCCCCCTTAAAGTTTAAACGGGCCCAATTAAAGGGGAAAAATCCGGGAAGTTTTTTAAGGTCCCTGAACCATAAAAACCCCAAAAAGTCCCGTGGTTCTCCCTGAAACATATTTCACTTAGCGACAGTAGAGAAAAAACGAGGTTCCGAAATTGGTTCTCCCTTGAACCTTTCACTAACGAAGGTTGAGCAAGGCGGATACGGTTCTTTCAGAACCTGTATCTCAGCTTCACGTTAGTTGAGATAAACGGGTGAAAACCCAATTTATTTTCCCCCAAGAAAGCCTCAAAACTTATAAACACAGTATTAAGAAGAGGTT
>CM055818.1:16651500-16670324 GCA_029582265.1 Zoroaster sp. YZ-2022
TATAGAACGATCCATTCACGTTTGTAAACAATATCTTATTATGGTTATACATAGGACTTTATGTATGTATTTATTATTATTTTATGAAGGATCTTTAAACTTATTACCTACAATAAGTATACAGTTTTATTTTATGGAGGACCTTTTAAAAATTACATACCATAATATAATACCCCATATAATAAAAATCATAAAGATTAAAAATATTACGAAATATTACGTCCCTCACACATTTTTAATCACCCCTACAGTAAAAAATGTTTCAGTCCACCTGCTCCTCAAATTATGCTAATTAGGCATCACGTGACCCAAATCCGGCCTTCTGATTGGTCGAGAGGCCCTGAAAAACAAGCGGAATTACCTGGTCAGACGAGCTGCACTACTACTGTCCTAAAAGCAATATTCACTATTAGTAATCTGAAAGAAAATAAATGATTACAGTGTTGAAAAACATTTTTTGTTGGCAACATGTTGAACTAAAAAAATTGTTTTGTTTGGCTGTTAAATATTTATCAGGATTCGAAAAAAATTGGCTTTTATTTTGTAACCGTGGCATTATCTTTTGGCAGACATCTGGCAGTAGTGATCGGCTTCAAGGTGTCAAGGCATGTACAGCCAATGATGTTACTATGAAAAACTGGCTCAGTAAGTATACCTTGGGTTTCTATTTTTATTGATAATTAGTGTCTATGTTCATATCAGCTAAAAAGCTTGAAGGTCACATATTTTTAACTTTGTTGCAAGACTGCAAGGGAAAGAACAACATTTGCTATTTGGTAAAACTAAATATCATAAAACTAACCAGTGTAAGTTTTATCGCAACTATTTGTAAATTAGACATAACCATATTCCCGTTTTAATCATATTCCTGTTTGAAAAGGAAAGCACTTCCGATGGAATGATTTCTCAAGATGATTGATACATGTAATCTGTTAATAGCCCATGTTGTTACCTTCCTAATAACAAATATATGAAACCCCCTATTTACTATTGGTTGTCTCGGAAAATATAAATGACAACCGATTTACATGAAACTAATACTTGTCTTGTGTGGATCTAAACAGTTGAATTAGAGAACAGTCAAGTCATGTTGAAAGGCTGTGGAGCTTCAGGTTACGTCATTGTCTGTGCCTCCAGTGCTCGGGTCATGCAATGCTCACATCTACCGGCGTGGAAGGAAGGTCATTTGACCAACAAAACAAGCTGGGTGGGAAAGCTGGACGGCCTGCAGGTGAGATGGTCATTGTTTTTGCCGCTTCAAGGTTGTGATAAATAGTATGTCCAAACAAGACCATGAAATGAGCAGGGGAAGTTGACTTCAATATTGTCTTTTTAGCATATTCATGTTGCTCTGAGCAAGTTTGGAGGCAATTTTTGCTAATTTTTGTTGAAACTAACGTGATCCAAATGGTCCACTTGCCTGTTAACCATTTGAAACCAGTGTAACAGAACCTGATCGGTCAATAGATAGTGCCTGATAGATGCAATCTTTATGGGCATTTTAGATTTGTCTTTGTGCTGCGTCAAATGTCATTAGTTTTCTTTGCAATAAATTTCTTTGCAATAAATTTGTTGAATTGCCTGTGTGCATGCTTGTGCATTACGCACAAGTATGCGTTCAAAACTGGTTAGTCATTATCTGTAAAGGTGGTTGATTTTGCAACTTTTTTTTTTCAATATTTTTCTCCCCTTATTTCCAGTATTTTGCCACCGTTGAGACTCTGTCCTCCAACTCCAAAGTGCAGTGGCTGCCCATCTCCATCATAGAACCCAGCCCACAGAAGGTGACCGACATGCCAGACATGGTGGGGAGCGGTGAGTCTGTGGGTGGGGTCGTCAGTGACACCGTGGGGGCGTCGTTGGAGGACGTCGATCAGGAGTCGGTACAGCTGCAGAGGATAGCGTCACGGTGTAACTGTCAGTTCTACTATGCCAGCTATGGAGGGGAGGTGAATCGTAGCGTGGCTGCCGAGATGTTACGACCAGATGGGGATCAGGTACTAGTCTTGAATTTTGAGCATTTGACATACAGGTTAACCCTAACCGTGCTGAATACAATAAGATGCAACATTGTTCTACCTGGTGGATCTGCACACTTTGCTGTTGTATTATGCTGCATTCAGCAGGGGTGTCTGTGAAATGCCAGTAAGGGGTTAGGGTTAAACAATGGGAAGCTGGTGTAAAGGGAAGGTACAACATTGGTAATATTGACAAAACTTCTATGTAAATGCTTACTCTCCTTGAATCAAGATACACATTAAACAACCGACCTGTAAAAGTTGCAGTTTAATGCAGAGTCTGTTTCAATCTGTCGCCTACCTTCAATAAGATTTCTGTATCAGCAAGGTGGTGATTTGTAACATATCTGTTGAATCGGGGTCCAGAGGTGAAAGGCTAGTAAAAAGTACTACTAAGCCAACCAGATACCCTACCGGATGCAACAAAATGAGTCTTAAGTAAATAAATTCTTTTTAGATTTTTTTTTTTTAGCTCGGTCACACAAGCACATTGTCATCTTGTAAATTAAAGGGACAATATCGTCACGATCAACAAGGCATGGAATCGGCGTGCTAGTTTTAGATTAACTCGGTGACTGAAAATAATACCCCACTTGCTGCTGCATAAATGAGCCAGTAATTTTCAGTGTGTTAATCTTAAACTAGGACATCGATTCCATGCCCTGTTGAGTCTGCTCTGATCGTGACGATACTGCCCCTTTAAGACTTTTGTGGTATGAATTCATTAAAATCTGATTAAAGGCATGTTGAAGGGCGTGTTACACAACATTAGCTTTGGCTACTTCAGACTCATTGTGTAAAATTGACTCATATACTGAGACGCAATAGAAACTTAACACTTTTTCGACCTTAAATTATCAGTAATTACAATGCACAAATGTAATATGTGCACTCGCGGTGAAGTGGATAAAGATGGGATCGAGTACAGTGGACAAAACGTGGAAATTTCCTCAATAAAATGCCAACATTTCTAATCCAAATTGTTGTGTTGTCTTATTTTGAACCATTACAATTTTATGCTATTCCAAAACAAGTGGTAAGTTTCTATTGCGTCTCAGTATATATCGAATATGCGTTAAGAAGTGCACCCCTCCCCTTAATTGCCACCCTGGCTCCGCCCCTTGCACATAAACACAAATGCCGATCTTATAATACAAAACACTGTTGTCTTATAAGTAATATTTGTAGCTTTGCATGGTGAAAAGGATAAGTATTGTTGTATTATATTCACTTTAGGATGAGAACGCTGACAATTTATTGAAGGAAGAGGCAGTGGATTCTATGACTCTGATGTATCATAATCTTGAGATGTGTACAAACTCTGCCCAGTATGCTATGATCATGGACATTATTAACAATCTACTGTTGTATGTCGAACCAAAAGTCAAGGTAAAGTGTAGGGTTTTGGTGCAATTTGTATTTTTTTTTAAATTTTATTTTAACTTAATCCAAATTGCATGTGAAAAGCTTGGTTGGTACTCGGCATATGGCACAAATGGACAGACGGAAGCATTGATGTTTCATTTAGTCAAAGATTACACAAAATACAGAAAGCTAGATGACAACAAATGTGGACTAATCAAGTTTGAATTCGTTCAAAAATTATCAAAGTTTGTATGCATGAAGTATTTTTATCTGTATGTAATGCTAATTTTAATAGCAAATTATGCATTTTGATCAGCAAATAGTGAATATTGTGTAGCATTTTGCTATGTTGTACAAGAAAAATCATCCATTAATTTATAAGTGTGCTAGTTGATATAATCATAGCACTAATTTCTCTGATTTTCAAACATAACTCCAACGGATAATTGATTTTACTGATGTCAATTGTATGGTAGATGACATCTGTCTTGAAATGATTTTTCTGTGATGATACGTACGTATAATGGTCAATTTGTTATTGTGCTATGAATTTGTACAAATAAAGATATTACTTTTGTGATCCCTGACTATAGGGCATGCTTTGGTTTAGTAACTTATGACTAGTAATCCCCAAAAGAAGATATTGACAAAATAGGGAGACTGCAAACGAAGGGTTACTTGGTTCAGTTGTTAGAGCAGGTTCGAATCCTGCTCTAGTATTTTTTTCTTTAACTCCAAACAATGTTATTGTTATTGTGTTAACAGGAAGCCATGGCAAGGATGCAACACATGCGTTTTGCCTTGGAACTGTCTAGCATTGATGACCAGAAGGAACCCATCATGCAACTACAGAATTCACTTAGGTATTGTAATATCTATTGCATACCGTTGTGTAGCCCAGAAGAAGGTCGTAAGGCTCTACGACCTTCTTCCGGGCACACAAAGTACAACTTTTAGTCCCATCAGAAGGTTGTAAGCAATAAAATGGCTCCTTTCGAAAAAAAAAAAAAAAATAGGGCATAAATGTTTTTTGTTGCTAGAATTACTCCCAAGACATATTTTTTTCATTCCCATGCGGAATTTAACTTTCCTACAATGACTTATAAATGGCAGAAAAACAACCAAACTTTCACACTCGGTTTTTCTTTGTGTCCTTTTTAAGGACATAAACGAATGAATGTTCATAGGTGTGTGAGGGGAAAACCCTGAATGAATATACTTGGGGAAAACCCACGTAGTCAGGTAGGGACAGAAAACGCGATCCACATGTCAACTTGGGTCCAAGTGGGATCTGAACCGCGTCCACATAATATTTAATTCTTATATAGTGCATTTCACATAATGTCCCAATGCACTTTACATTATTTCCCCTAGTCACTGGGCCAATATCATTCCTGTAATCTTTCTCAGCTCCCTGGGAGTATACAGCCCATTATGTGCAACCTTTTGGCGCTAAAGGGCTAATCGACCACAATTACCATCTCTGCCCTCACAGATAATCCATTTATACTCCTGGGTGAAGAGAAGCAATAAAAATCGAGTGCTTTGCTCAAGTGCCATGGTCGTGGCCAGGATTCAAACCCACATTCTGACGACACAGCCATCAGAACACAACTCCAATGCCCTTGACCAATCGGCCATGGCACCCAATTAGACCAACCTTCCTCTCTTTTAATAGCATAAATACCTTTCAGATAGTGAGGCAATTAAAGCCCAGGTCATTCATCACAGTATCCTCTGTCGGACAATGACTGTTCAGAATAATGAATCATAGGTTGAGTTTTCTGTGTCCGTATTTGAGATTTCAGTGTGAAAGAGGATAATATTTCTGGTTTAATATAAATGTTTTACCTTCATTACAGGAACCTTGTCCTGCAGTTACGTCAGTTAGAGAGGGAACTCTACATGGCTTATAGGGCTCTACAAGAATACCCTCAAGATCAGAGGTAGGTATTTCAATAAAAATGAGGAAATAAAAGTTCAACGCTAGGTCTTTGCTGCATGATAAAGACCGATGTGTCGTGGCAAGGGGATAAAGGAATGAGCCTAAGTCGAGGTCATTTAAGGCCTTTGGCCCTGATCCCAAGGTGTTGATGCTGCAGTAAAGACCAAGCGTCAAACTCCTGTTCCCATTAGCCCTAACCACCCCATATCCTGCAAAATTGTCCAATTGGCACTTTTGGGAAAATTCATCACTGTTGAAAACTGGTACTTTCACCTCTTCAAATGGGGCAAAATTACTACCTGGCAAGAAGTACAGGCCATATGTGCTAAATATGAAAGATCAACGAAAATGCATGGTGCATTTTGAAGATAAGGGCATGTTTCCAAAAGTGCACTGGATTTTGGAGGATTCAGGAAGGTTCCTAGCCAGAATACCTAAGGGGGTTAGGGTTTAATAAATGACTAACCCGACCTTTTCAATACAACTCAAGTGCACTTTTGTTTCCAAACGTTTACATTAAATACAGGTAGTACATTTGTATTGAAAAATGAGGACGGACACATGTACCACCACTAGATCAGATGTACATGTAGGTATTAGGATAAATATCAGTTGTAATTTTGTTATTTTAAATAGTGCAGTTTACAGAGGTTTCAAAGGGTTTTAAATCAAATGCCTTGCAGTTCATGATGGTTTGACCAATTACACTACTGGCTCATAAACATGCATGAGGTATCCACTCCGTGCATGAGCTGTTGAGGGCGCATGGTTTTAGATCACTGCTGATTGATAGGACGATGAAAGCGTGTCGCGCTAAAGTGTACTTTGCTATTGATGTGCATATGGCGCACTTTCTTCAGAGAACATAATCTGTCAGAAGTATGCGCACTGAAGTGTACTCCCAACGCCAAAGTGCCCTATCGTCAAGAAACTGGGTGCATTTTCAATAATAGAGGGCTACCATGTGCATGGGGGCAGATAGTAATTCTTCTGATTTTCCTAATGCAGTTTGTCCGGACAGATCGCAGATATTGAACTACATGTGAACGAATGCAAAGAGTCATTAACAAATGCTAGTGAAGATCTGAGGATTATGATCAGGTAATTATGGCAATCAAACATGATGCTCATTTATGTGTAAAGGTTTGGAAACCATACAAGTGATGATAATTATGCTTTGGTTCAATGACGTTTGTCTAGCACCCGCTCCCCCCCCCCCCCACCACCTCCCCATACACCACCAAAAATAATGGGGAAAATGAAAGAAAAGATATTTACAAAATAGGGAGACCACTGACATAGGGCTGGATAATAGTTGGTAGAGGTGCAAATCCTGTTCTAGTAATTTTTCTTTGTATTCAGCTTTGTCTGTATGTATTTTAATGTGGAAAATTATCAAACTGAGTGTTTCATTTTTTTAAATTGTCAACATGCATGTTTTCTTGAAAAAACAGCATTTCAGATGGAAGAAGTTCATAAGATGTTTGGTCCAATGAAAAAAGTATAATAATGTGTGGATATAAGTTTTGAGACTTTGCATGGTGGAATATCGATATCGTTTCGGTTTGCGGTAACACCATGTGTTTATCTCAACTAACGTGAAGCTGAGATACAGGTTCTGAAAAGAACCGTATCGCACAACTCGTATCTCAACCTTCGTTAAGTGAGAAAGGTTCAAGGGAGAACCAATTTCGGGCAACTCGTTTTTCTCTACTGTCGCTAAGTGAGAAATATGGTTCAGGGAGAACCATGGTGACTTCACGGGTTAATATGGTTCAGGGAGAACCATGGGGACTTCACGGGTTATTCTCAACGTTTCGATTAGCCTGCTCTAATCTTCTTCAGGAGAATGAAGAGGTTTGCTGATGCAACTCCTTAAGTAGTATTTGCTGGGATTATGTGTAGAATGGGAAGTGTTCCGATTGGTGCTACTGTTGTGTGATGTGTTGTGATTGGTTGCCACCGTGGCATTGTTCTTGTGTGTGTTTCCGCCTGCTGTGTGTGAGTTGCCTGCTCGCTGAGGCGTATCAGTTGGACAGTGGGGTGTGGTGTTGGTGGATGGTAGGATTGAATGCCAAATGTTGCTGATGAAATAGCCGATGTCCTGGGGACAGTGTCATGTTTATGAATCTCAATAGCCTCTGATACGACGGGTGGCCAGTGCTTTTCCGGGGCTATGATCTTTGCATTCTGCCAGTCAATGATATGGTCCAAATCGGTGGAGTGTTTGATGATCGCAGATTTGTCACATTCCCCTCTGCGGCCGTGGGCCTTGTGTTCCTTGAGCCTGGTCGTAAGGTCTCTGCCGGTCTCGCCAATGTACACTTTCCCACAAGTACAAAGAATTCGGTAGACCCCAGATTGACGGCTGGGATCATGTCTGTCCTTGTGGGTGTGTAACTTCGTTTCCAACTTGTTTCGAGTCCGGTAGTAGACCTTAATGTCAGCTTCCCTCAGGATACGCTGAATCTTGTGTGAAGTGTGGCCGATGTACGGTAGCACGGCAATGGGTTTTCGGTTGCGTCAGAGGATCGTGGAGCGTTCTATTCGGGAGGAACTTAAGCTTATCAGGTCTGTACCATTGTCTCTTAACACGGCGTTAAGATGTTTCAACTCGGATGGCAAGTGCTCTTTATCACTGATAGTGTGTGCCCTTCGAAGTAGGGTGCGATTCACGGAGGATTTCACGGATGGTGGGTGGAACGACCGGGCATTTAGGTAGCGGTCTGTGTGTGTGGGTTTTCTGTAAACCGAATGCCCAAGTGAGCCATCAACCCGTTTGGAAATGAGTACATCAAGGAAAGGCAACGAGTCGGATGTCTCAGTTTCCATGGTGAATTGAATGCTCGGATGTTTGCTGGTTGAGGGTGACCGAGGAAGTCACTCAGTTTGTCGGAACCGTGCTGCCAAATGATGAAAGTATCATCTACGTATCGAAGCCATAGTTTGGGTTTTGTATCGTGCCGTCTCGAGGGCTTTCTGTTCGAAATCTTCCATGAAGATGTTTGTTAGGACCGGAGATATCAGGGGATCCCATTGGAGTGCCCAAAGACTGTTGATAGTAAGTCTTTCATTGGAAGTATGTGGATTTCACATAATGAAAGTAGATCTACGATTTGATCATGGCGTTAGGCTGGTTTCGTTCCGGGAGCGTGCTATCATGTTCGAGTATCGACTTGGTTACGAGGATAGCCTCGTCTGTCGGTACATTGGTGAATAATGACTTGACGTCAAAACTCACAAACATATCGGAAGGCTGCATTTTGATTCCCTATGTTGATAAACCCTGCTGAATTGGGTACATGGTGGGGCGTCTTACCCACGAGTGGGTGTAAGAGCCTTGTCAAGTGTTGGGCGAGGTTATACGTGGGGGAACCTCGGGATGAGACAATCGGTCGGAGCGGTCTGTCTGGTTTATGAATCTTTGGTAGGCCAAAGAATCTTGGGCATTTCGAGCTGGATGGACGGAGGTGCCTGTATAGTGCTTTGGTAGGCTGTGCCCGGTTTAAGGAAAGAAGTTTTGCGGCGACTTTCCTTTCTGCTAACGGAATCGGGTTCTTTTTGAGGCGGGTGTAGTTATCCGTGTCGAGGATATCCTGAACCTTCTGATCGTATTCTGAGCGGTCCATCACTACTGTGGCATTACCCTTGTCTGCCTTTAGAATGTGTATCGAAGAGTCATTACGGAGGTTATTGACAGCATGATATTCCAGTTTTGTGATATTGGATTTCGGGGGCTTCACGTTTTTTAAGATCTGGTGTATCTGAATACGGATATCGTCTGCCTTTTGTTTCTCGAGCTTTCGGATGGAAGGTTCAATAGACTTATATAGCGCACGTATCCACCAACTGAGTGGTGCTCAAGGCGCATTATATTATTACCCCTGCTCATAAGGCTCATAAATCATTCCTGAAACCATCTCAGCTTCCTGGGGAGTATACAGCTCAATTGCTGCCATTACAGCGCATATAGGGCTAATCAACCAACTCTGCCCTCACAGGTACCCATTTAACCCCTGGGTGGAGAGAAGCAATTATGGTTAAGTGTTCGCTCAGGACACAAGTGTCACGGCCGGGATTCGAACCCACATTCTGCTGCTAACACCAGAACTTGAGTCCGGTAAGCTAGACCGCTCGGCCACGACACTCCACTGTATAAATCCCTAAACCCCGTAGGTACCCTGGCTAGGAACCTTCCCGAATCCTCCAAAATCCATCAGCGCACTTTTGGAAACATGCCTTTATCTTTAAAATGCACCATGTATTTTCTTTGATCTTTGATATTTAGCACTTATAGCCTGTACTTCTTGCCAGGTAGTAATTTTCCCCATTTGAAGAGGTGAAAAGTACCAGTTTCCAACAATGCTGTTTTCCCCCCCCCCCCCCCTCCAAAAAAAAATCCCCCTTGGAGGATTTGGGGTGGTTATGGTTATGGCTTTACTTTACATAATAAAGACGAAATACTAACTCATCAAAAACTTCATCACAATCTAGAACTTTTGAATACATTTAGAATTTGATTCATTAGGAAATAATGAAGTGGAGAGCAAAAAAACAAAAAAAAACAAAAAAAATTCTTCCATAACATGAATCTTCTCTCAGATCAATCTTGCTAGCAATTTGCAGGTGCAAGATATTTTTCTGTCAGGGATCATCTTCTGTGGTAAATATAAGATGAGGACCAATAGTTGGAGAAAAATAAAAGCTAAACATTTACTTTTGTAATTTGTTTTTTTCTGGTCAAGTAATTTGGTCAAGGACATGAAGCGTAAAATTTTGTTGACATGGCCTAATTAATACCTTCTTTGTCTTGTTTCTCAGCTGCTTCAAAGAGATTCAATTACGGAGAGCTGTGAAGAGAAAACTCCAAACGTGTAAGTAACGTCTAGCGGAACACTGGATTGGATTAGACAAGGTTTGGTGATCATGTATGGGAACCATGGGTACAGACCCTGAGAGGATGGGGGTATATATAACCCCCACCAACTTTTATCCAAAGTCACCCCTCTCCTTTTTGGGGTCTATTTAAAATTCAAAAGTATAACGTAACGTTTGAAAAATGGTTAAGGGCTATCGTTGCTTTAAAATGATCAACTTATAAAAGCAAATATGATAAAAGTATCAGGGCACTTACCAATACGTTATTAAACCACACTGCCATGGTAATCTAAAAAAAATATACTTCATCCTTCTGGTTTGTTTACTTGTGGGTTTTGTTTCAGCCCAAGGCCCTCGAGTGTCCCGTCGAGTGGAGGTATGTTTTGGTTCAGCTAAGTGGAGACTGACCGAGGAGGATGGACAACTAGGCATTGCTGATGTGGAGCTCAGACATTTCAAGTAAATACACTTGGCTTACTGCTTTCTTATAGAAGTAGATTTTTGTGTTTTTATTTCTATTTTTTATTTTTTTTGGTGAGTTTAAATAAATTTTCAGCTTTTACCAGTAAGTCTATTTCTTTAATTTCTATAAAAATGTTATTGAAAATCTGCATCCTTTCTTAGTTAACCTTCATTTCTGTCTTGTGTATTCAGATATACCCGCACAACCAAGAATGATGATGCCAGCGAGCATCTTGCTGAGCTGGGTTGGGTGACCATCAAGAATCTCCTCGCCAACGATGTCTACAAGGACGTCTTGAGACCTCAAGACTCCAGAGGCAAGACCAGACAAGTGGCTTTGCGGGTCATAGCGAGAGGCAAACCCCCAGGTAAGATGTACTGACACACTTGTGTGTACGCACATCACGCATAGGTGAGCCAATGAGTTATTTGACTGGAGACTCTGACCCATTTCCTATGATAGGAAATGGGCTTTGGCTTAGACATGCACTGGATTTCACTGGTTTCAAAGTTCAAAGGTCGTAATTACCAAAATGAAGAGACTAGTATTAGGTGTCCCAATACCATGTGATAATACCACAAGCCAAGGAAGAAGCTGGGCTTTTGATTAAAAAGGAGGTACAAAGCTCCCTCCTGTATGAACCAATCAAAACAGGCTTATGAAGTTTACTGAATATTGGTGAAATGGTCTTTGGTCTTCTTTTTTTTCATACTGAAGATTTGTAATATATTGTTTCTCATTTCTTAGTTGGTGGCATCTCGGTGCAAGAGAACTTTGAGTTGAGCGTTGTTCCACTCAGCATCCAGCTGACTTACAAATTCTTCAAGAAGACGTTGGGCTTCTTCTTCCCTGGACGCAATGTAGACCAGGAACCCATGCCGGAGGAACAGGCCAAAGGTTAGGGGTCAAGCGTTTACCACATCAACATTTTTCTTGATTTCATGGAGGATTCACCATGAAGAAGACAATTAAGAAATGAGAGGGCAAAGTTTTGATCATTTTAGAAAGTGTGTAAATTTTATGGTGGGTCCATTCATAAATTCATTTCAAGTTAAGTTATTTAATGTTAACCCAAAATTCTGACGATTATTTTGTGAAATATTTCATTTAAAATTTTGTTGTTTTCCTTTCTAAAAAAAAAATGGCAATACAAAAAAACATGGGTGATATATCTTTAAAAGAATTAAGAGTTTTGTATAAAAAAACCTGTGAAAGTTTAAGCTTATTGCATTGTTCATATTCCTTCTAAAGCCAAAAAAAGTCTCCAGTTTCTGGTCTCCACTGGCGTCGCCTCAGACCCACGCATCTGCATTTTTAATTTTTTGTTGTTGTTGTTGCTATGAAACGATGTCCAATTGCAGCCAAAATTGCTGGATCGATTGGAATTCTGCCATGCTATGTTTCAAACGACTTTTTCACATAAGGGGTTTGCCCGATTTGTGAGGCCTCTTAGCCACCATACTTTGTGTATGGGAAATTTGGTCCCTGCATATACAAATGTATCGCATGCAACAACAAAAAATGGCCGAAAACAAAAGCATGACACTGCACCAATTTTGAAGCCGACTGATGACCAGAAACTGAAGACTTTTTTTTGGAATTTCGTCTTTGTATGACAAATTCCTTTTGAAAATGATTTCACTAAAAATAAAAATGGTAGCACCTGAGACTTAATTTTTTTTTTAAAGAGGTGTTTGATACCATCATAAACTGTAAAACTGTGATCTTTGTTTTCCAAGATTACCAATAGTGTATAGTGGTTTTAATTTCTTTTTGTTATTACACCAACTAATTGAGAAATCGGTTTGCGAATAGTTATTTTATTTATTTTTACCACAACTGAAAATGTTTGTTTGATGTTTAACTTTATACATATGCTTTTTGTAGGTGGTGAGGATGACCTGGAGAGTGTGGGTTCATTTTCAAGGGTAAGAGTACTTTATTTTTGAAGAACATTAATGAAAATAGCGAGCGATTTGAAACAATTGATTTTTTTGCCCTACACTGCATACTAGGTGATTTCAGGAGGAGGTCGTGGGTTCGAATCCTGCCCGAGTCGCCTGTGATGTTTTCACAGAAATTCAGAAAGCACCGAGTATGCAGTGCTATACACACGTTGGTGTAGGGAAAAATTAAGGGACGTCCTCAATAATGACTAGGCCGAATTCCTGCCGACTGTCTGCCGACTGTCCGGGTTGCTAAGGACCGGCCAGTCGGCAGACTCGCCGTCCAGAGTGAATTCACGCTTGGCTGAATTAATGAGGCTGCCATAATTCTTGACGCTTTGTTATGTTAATGTTGTTGTTGAATATTTACTACTTCCAACTTAGTAGTTAATCCGTCTGCCGACTCAGCAGACAGATTTTGTTTTGGAGTTTATTCAATTTGCGTCTTCCAAAATACAGCAGATGAATGGCTATTATAATCGTTAAAATGTCCAGCACTTAAAACACTCAGTTGTGGGACAAACTTTGCGTTGTTGATTTTATTGTTACTTTGAGGCGGAAAGTGTAAGATCTTTAAAAGAAAACGGATCCTCGGAAATTCTTGAGGAGCACGTGCCCATCAGCAACCACAATAGTCAAATGTTTTAAAATGTATCAATTTGTATCAGCCACCCTGCTGGAAAATTCCATGCGGCTCCACGAGAATCTTTTGAAGTTTTTTTTTTTTTACAAAGACGGCAATCCTAACAAAACAACAATACCGCTGTCAATCACTCTGTCTGGGGATTTTCGGTCTGCTCCATTATTTATCTCTCGGACATGAATTTATTCCCTGGTGGTATTTCAGGATATATTACTGGTTACTGTGACATGCCTATAATTATGCACCTTATTTTATTTCTATTTTTTTATTCTGATCCATAGGCCTTGTAAAGTTTATAATCTGAGCCAGCAGAATCATTTCCCTGTATCGCATCGCAAAATGCGACGTAATTTGGACAATCTGCAATGGAATTTCAAACAATACATTGCAGATTTTGCTATCTAGATTTGTTTTCACTATTATAGTTTAATAATAAACATTTTTGGAAATCATATTCACAAATCTTTCCCGAACTATCAAGTGATCCGTCCTGACTGGGTTTGTTTCCGTGTGTCCCTAACCACGCCGGGGTACGTTCGGTTTTATCTATGTGCATACCGTACATGCAACTTTATTTCCAGCAATACGTAAGTTTTATCCGCAATGCCCAAAATACTATGTGCATGCATTATTTTTCTGCTGACGAATTACGGGCGAAATTCCCGAAATGGAAAACACGCAACAACCGCCCCTTTTTTTTCGCTTCGCACGTGTTTATTTTTTCTTGTCCTGGGTTTGGGGGTTGGAACATTGCGCAATTGAGTCACCCCCTATAGTACCGTGTTCAGTTCACACGTGCGCCTTCATACGATCACTACGGCCGTATTGAAAGGAACTCTACAAATGTTACAACTTCGTTTTATAATAAAAGTTTTTGAACATTTAACAAAATGAGCATTCAATTTCGGCACATGATATGATTGTACTTTCAACCACGGTGAGACACTCATTTTCTTAACAATTTTTTAAATCGAGATTGATTACAGATTAGGCCTATACCACAAATTAACGTTAGGCCTACACTCGGCGAAATTCACTTTGAAAAGCACCCGATCGAACATGTCGCAGTCGGTAATTTGTTTTCGTGATATATCATATTGCCTGTTTTAGCGATCGATAAACAATGTAAACAAAAAAAGAAATAAATGACTGCAATTTGGCGAAAATAATGAAGAAATTGGCCTAAAAGAAAGAAATACGTGATTTTTTTTTAACACGTGGCTCAATTTCCGGACACGAAAGATGATTATTTCTGGTAAAAATTTGAACATTCATATTATGAACCAAACGACAGTAAAGCATTGAAAAACAACACCTTTACCTGTGCACATATTACCTACTGTAGTTTTAAATTTGCTATACAAAATTCACAGATTGCTATACAAAAAATTATTTCTTATGCAAATTCATTTTTTGCATCGCAGTTTTGCTATGCAAATTTTTTTAACGAAATCATTCCTGGCCCGCATGTCAGCTTCATTAGTTTCAAATCCTGTAACTTCTCTTGCAGAATAGCGGCACACATTGTTGTCATTTCAGTGAACGATTTCCCTGTATCGCATCGCAAATGCGATGTAATTTGGAGCAATCTGCGATGGCCATGATTTCAAACAATACATTGCAGATTTTGCGATACAAATTTCGACAGATTTATAAACATTTTGAAATCATATTCACAAACCTTTCCCGAAATAACGTTTACATGTATATTTCCGACCAAAAAATATCCAGCTATCTGTCCCGACTGGGTTTGTTTCCGTGTGTCCAGACCACGCCGGGGGGTACGTCCGAGCGACGTACGTGTTCAACGATGACTTTACGCCGACGCGACGGTGTTGATGCAACAGTAAACACAACTTTATTTTCCAGCAATCCGTAAAGGTTTTTTCCGCAATGCCTAAAATTCTATGTGCATGCATTATTTTTCTGCTGATGAATTAACTACGAGCGAAATTCCCGAAATGGAAAACACGCAACAACCATGGAACAACCGCCCAGTTTTTTATAGCTTCGCACGTGTTTATTTTTCTTCTCCTGAGTTTGGGGTTGGAACATTGAGCAATTGAGCCACCCCTATACACAATAGTACGTACCGTGTTCAGTTTACATGTGCGCTTTCATATGATCACTACGGCCGTGTTCAACAAACACTAGAAACGTTACCGTAACTTCGTTTTATAATAAAAGTTTTAGAAAATTAACAAAATGAGCATTCATTTATATATGTAGTGGTGAGATTTAGAATCATTTCGGCACACAATATGATCGCGTTTTCAACCACTCATTTTCCTGACGAATTTTAATAATCAAAATCAAGCTTGATCATACCACAAAGTAACGTTACACTCGGCGAAATTCACTTTGAAAAGCACCCAGACATGTCGCAGTCGATAATTTGTTTTCGTGATATTGCCTGTTTTAGCGATCGATAATAATGTAAACAAAACAAGAAAATGGACGGAGGACTAACTTTCATGAATGATTGCAATTTGGCGAAATAACGGTTACGTGAGTTTTTTTACCACCTGTGGCTCAATTTCCGGACACTAAAATTATTATTTCTGGTAAAATTTGGACATTCATATTATGACAAACGACAGTAAAGCCTTAAAAAAAAAACCTTTACCCTATGCACACTACATACTGTAATTTTAAGCATTTTAAATTTGCTACACAAAAATTCACAGATTGCTATACAAAAATTATTTTGCTATGTAAATTCCAGTTTTGCATCGCAGTTTTGCAATGCAAATTTTTGAACGAAAATCGTTCCCTGGTCATTTAATATGCTGGACTTTCTAACCTTAGTTTTTGAAAACGGAATATTACAAAGTACATTAAGTCTACTTGATGGTTAGCATTACTTGATAAACCAACAATAATTATATCTACCCTGAAGTGTTATTTTTTTTATCCTGCCCCAAAGGTCTTTAATAAAAGTTTGTAAACTACTCAAGCAGAATGACTGACAGGTTCATTGTTGTCTAAAACTGACTGCTGTCTTGGTTGGCAAAACATCAAAGGATTTTGTAGGGTCCTCTCGAGCTCCACAATAACTCTGGTATTTGATGCAGAAATCACCGATCCTAATCACAATGGGAGGTGAAATCCCTTTGTGGGTACGGCCAGACCGCCGGTCTGCAGACTCGGCAGAGTCGGCCTACTCGGCAGACTTAGTGGAAATTAAAATATCAAGGAACCTTTTCATATACAGTACATTGTTATGCTAATAAGGCGGACTGGCTGGATCCCAGTTCGGTTACTAGGGAAGTCTTTTGTTCAATAAAGTAGGCAGACTCTGCAGCCATTCGGCAGACAGTCATTATTGAGGACGTCCCTAAATCAATTGTTTATCACCCAACGCAAGAATTTCAACCAACCTATAGATTTGAAATTATCTTAAAGGTAAAGGATAGGATTCGTGATGGTCAAATTTTAATGTAAAAATTAATAAGTGTAAAGCTGATGAGGGTTTATATTGACTAGGCGCACAGCTGAGGAGGGTTTGTATTGACTTGGCGCACAGCTGAGGAGGGTTTGTATTGACTTGGCGCACAGCTGATGAGGGTTTGTATTGACTTGGCGCACAGCTGATGAGGGTTTGTATTGACTAGGCGCACAGCTGATGAGGGTTTGTATTGACTTGGCGCACAGCTGATGAGGGTTTGTATTGACTAGGCGCACAGCTGATGAGGGTTTGTATTGACTTGGCGCACAGCTGATGAGGGTTCGTATTGACTTGGCGCACAGCTGATGAGGGTTTGTATTGACGAGGCGCACAGCTGATGAGGGTTTGTATTGACTTGGCGCACAGCTGATGAGGGTTTGTATTGACTTGGCGCACAGCTGATGAGGGTTCGTATTGACTTGCAGGCCTGATACTATCTATTGGTAGGGGCAAGGCAATTTAAGCTAGGTTAAGGGCACCTCTATGAGGAAAATGTAATTTTCTATTGGAACACTTCAAGGGGCACCAAAGCAATGACCAGGGTGCACCAAGGCAATTGCCTCCGTATAGTATCAGGCCTGGACTTGGCGCACAGCTGATGAGGGTTTGTATTGACTAGGCGTGGCGCACAGCTGATGAGGGTTTATATTGACTAGGCGCACAGCTGATGAGGGTTTGTATTGACTAGGCGCACAGCTGATGAGGGTTTGTATTGACGAGGCGCACAGCTGATGAGGGTTCGTATTGACTTGGCGCACAGCTGATGAGGGTTTGTATTGATTTTTAATGTATTGAATTTTAATATAAAAATTAAGAAGTGTAAAGCTGATGATGGTTTGTATTGACTTGGCGCACAGCTGATGAGGGTTTGTATTGACTTGGCGCACAGCTGATGAGGGTTTGTATTGACTTGGCGCACAGCTGATGAGGGTTTGTATTGACTAGGCGCACAGCTGGGGAGGGTTTGTATTGAATTTTAATGTAAACATAAGTGTAAAGCTGATGAGGGTTTGTATTGACTAGGTGCACAGCTGATTCATAGAAGCAATTTGGCGAACATTACCAATGTTGTACCTTCTCTTTAATGTATTTCTTGATTCAAAGAGAGTAAGCATACTCATAGAAACAGTTTCTGCCAACATTACCAGTTATGTACCGTATGTTCTATTTTTTTCCCCTCAAGACAATTAGCATTGTTTCAAACAAGGACATTGCTGGTATACTAACGGAAAATATTGGTTTTTTTTTGTATTTAGACTGGTAGTATCAGATCAACAAGTAGCGAGGAGTCTATCGGCTCAACAAGGGACTCTGTTAAGGTAAGAAAAGGGGGGGCACAGCAACAGAAGTGGAACTAATAATCGTTGTCGTCGTCGTTCGTATGATATATCACAGCTAGTCACACAGGAACATCCGTCTTTTCCAACCACTCGATTGTTCTATTGTCCAGGTTCACTATGCCAGCAGCGCCATGGGGGGATCCAAGGAGAGGGCACGAGCTGATTAAATGTTGGGAACGTTCCTCAGTGATTTCGCGTAGATGATATCGAGTTGTCAACTTTAGCCGGCATGACCCGTTTCCGGCCCACACTACGAGGAAGTAGTTGACGTGAGGGCCGAACTAATAATGAAATTAAATGTATACAAAATAATTCTGCACAAGTGTTATTTTCCCCCTTGGTGGGTGAGACACACAATCATGATTTCATCCACTGGGCTTCCTGAAAGTCTTGATCTGAGAAGGTGCCAGTCTTTGTCTTTCAAGCATGATTTCTCTCTCTATGTATCTGGTCTGTCTCCCTCTCACATTATCCATCTGTTTATCAGGGCAAGAACAGGGGAACCATGCAGAGATTGAGAGAATCCAACATTATCGACAAGATGAAAGTAAGAAAACCCAGTCATTCTTGTTTTAATTAGACCCCAGAAAATCTCTGGTTTCTGGTTTTCAGGCTTACATTACCTCCAGACTTCTCTATCAGTACATTTTTTTTTTTTTTTTTTTTTTTTTGGCTGAAAATTTGTGTTTCTATTACAGAAAATAATCACCTTCATTACCTACAAATGCATTTCTAATGCGCATGCGCACACAAGCCTGCTGGGGGAAAAACCAAGGAA